>ML663566.1:1271584-1313101 GCA_007570785.1 Antilocapra americana
AAATTTACAAACAACTCCTGCAGCTCCATTCTAGAAAAATAAACAACCCAATTAAAAAGTGGGCCAAAGAACTTAACAGACATTTCTCCAAGGAAGATATAAAAATGGCTAACAAACACATGAAAAGATGCTCAACATCACTCATTATCAGAGAAATGCAAATCAAAACCACAATGAGGTACCACTTTACACCAGTCAGAATGGCTGCCATCCAAAAGTCTACAAGCAATAAATGCTGGAGAGGATGTGGAGAAAAGGGAACCCTCTTACACTGTTGGTGGGAATGCAAACTAGTACAGCCACTATGGAAAACAGTGTGGACGTTCCTTAAAAAGCTGCAAATAGACCTGCCATATGACCCGGCAATCCCACTGCTGGGCATATACACCGAGGAAACCAGAATTGAAAGAGCCACGTGCACCCCAATGTTCATCGCTGCATTGTTTACAATAGCCAGGACATGGAAGCAACCTAGATGCCCATCAACTGACGAATGGATAAGAAAGCTGTGGTATATATACACAATGGAATATTACTCAGCATTAAAAAAAAATTCATTTGAAGCAATTCTACTCAGATGGACGAAACTGGAGCCCATTATCCAGAGTGAAGTAAGCCAGAAGCAAAAACAACAATACAGTATATTAACACATATATATGGAATTTAGAAAGACAGTAATGTGAACCCAACATGGGAGACAACAAAAGGAACGCAGATGTATAGAATAGACTTGTGGACTTTGTGGATGAGGGTAAGGGTGGGATGAGATGGGAGAAGGGCATTGAAGCATGTTAATTGTCATGTGTCTAATCAATCGCCAGCCCAGGATTGATGCTCGGGACTGGTGCAGCGAGATTTCCCGGGGGGGAGGGAGGAGGGAGGGGGGACCCGGAGGGGAAGCATATGTAAACCCATGGTGATATCATAACAATGTATGGCTAAAACAATAATTAAAAAAAATAAAAAAATTAAAAAAAAAATAATCACTGTTTTCGTCTAAGAAACAATCACTTTTTCTTCCAGTTTGGCCTATGAATAACTTAATAGGGTGAAGACAGAGATGGCTAAATCCCATTTATATTTTCTGGATAAGATATGCATCCCAGAAAACTATGAGGTACACCATGAATTTGGAAGTGATATTGGAATTTGAGATCCTCTGCAACCCAAATGCAACTCACTGATATCCACTACACTAGTTAGTAGGTTTGGTGGTGAGTGCTATCATCTGTAATACCGTTGTTCATGTGTCTATGTATTTGTCTCCTTATTCTTTCTTTAGTCTCGACAAGTTTGTCTGTCAGTGATTTCAAACTGTAGTGCAAGTGAGGATCAAGCAAAAATTGTTTAAAAATCCAGGTTCCTGGGCACAGAGATTGTAATTGTAGCTAACTGTATACTAGGAATATGCATTTTCTACAATCAACCCAAGGGAATATGGTGCAGGTGGTCCACAAATTAAGCCTTGAGAAATAGTACCTGGGGTAACAGAAATGTCATCTTTTAATTGAACTCCCTTGCAATTTCTCCTTGTGTCCATTGGTATGCTGTATTTATTTAAAACATGTTTCATACTGTGTCTGACTCAGAATAATACAATAATATAATAAAAAGCAATAGAGGAAAATTTGGCATGGCATTGCCCAGTAGATATTAATTGTGAAGTATATATCTAATGTTAAACTTTATTATAGTCCCATTTAAAAAATAAAAAGAAATGGGTAAAATTGAATTTTAATAATACATTTTATTCAACTCCATATATCCAAAATATTATTACAATATGTAATCAACATAAAACATTGAAATGTTATAGTCTTTTGTATGCTAAATCTTCAGAATACAGTATGTAATTTATACTTAACAGCTCATCTCAGTTTGAAATAACCACATTTTGAGTGATTGACAGCTACAACTGGCTAGTGTCTACCATATTGGACATCCCAGAGTTGGAAGACAGCATTGCAAGCATATTTTCTAAAGCCACACTGGCATGTTCAAAAGTAAACAAATTATACCACAGTAAAACTAGTGATTTCATAAGTCTCTTAACTTACATGTATCCACTGAAACCAAAAACGTACATTATGTTAGCTAGAAATGCATCATACTAAGTGGTTTTGCTGAGGTCGATTGCCTGACACAGAGTCTCTGAGATATGAAACTACTGACTCTTCTGTCCTTCACTGTGGCCGAAGTGAGAGTTGGTAGAAGAGGACAGACTCTATGGCAATGGCTGGGGTTTTGCTATCTCATCAACTGGTCTTAAGATTCTACAAAGACCTTGATTTTCTAAACCATGGTTGCAGCAAACTTTGGCTTACTGTTGGATTTAAATGTACTATATTTATAAAACACTGACAAGGTTTCACTTACACTTGTTACCAGTATATTCTGAAGGGCATCTGAAAAGAACAGTCAAAAATCAATTGCTGCTCTTTTCCGAGCGCTAATAACAGCACTAATGAGAACTAACATTTATTGAATGCTCACCATGAGTCAAGCCCTATCCCAAGAGCTTTATATACATTATCTTATTCACTCCTCACAAGAACTCTATGTTGTAGATACAATTATCATTCCCATTCTATAGGTAGAAAACACTGAAAAACAAACCAACCACCTGAAGCTCAGAGAGGAGGCAACACATGGCCAAGATCACCTTAGGGGTGGTGGATCCAGGTGTGAAGCCAGGCATTTGAACTCTGGGATTAAGAATCATAAACTAGATACCAGGGTTTTTTTCAATCTCATGACTGCCATTTTAGGGAGGACATTTGTTGTGGGGAATTACCACGTGTGCTGTGGGATATTTGGCAACATGCCTATACTCTATCAACTAGATACCAGTAGCACCCAACCCATCCAAATTTTTTTGTTGTTGTTCAGTTGCTAAGTTGTGTCTGACTCTTTGCAACCCCATGGATTGCAGCATGCCAGTCTTCCCTGTCCTTCACTAGCTCCTGGAGTTTGATCAAGTTTATGTGCTGATACCAACCAACCATCTCCAAGTTGTAACATCCAAAAATGGGTCCAGACATCTCCGTGTTGGGGAGCAAAATTGCCCCTGCTTTAGAACCACTGCCATTTACTGAACTGTCTCCCTATAACACGTATAGAGAGCAATGTGTGCATCTTACAAACAGCAGATGCAACAAGACAAGTAAGAGGATGGGGAATGATTTGAGGAAATACCACAAACAAAGACATCTAAGGTGGCTTCTAGAAGTTGAGAAAAGCAAGCAAACTAAAGAAGGGCCATATTCTGCCAACACCTGACTTTAGCCCAGTAAGACTCATTTTTGATTTCTGACCTCCTATACTGGAAAAAAGAAAATGGTGATGCTTTAAGCCTCTAAGTTCAGGGGAATTTGGTTTCTTGGCAGTAGAAAATGAATACAGTTTTTGGCCAAATGTCACCATGATACTTAGTCCCATTTTCATGATTTGTTGTTGTTGTTTAGATGCTATGTCGTGTCTGACTTTTTTGTGACTCCATGGACTGTAACCTGCCAGGCTCCTCGGTCCATGGGATTTCCCAGGCAAGAATACTGGATTGGGTTGCCTTTTCCTCCTCCAGGGGATCTTCCTGACCCAGGGATGGAACACAGGCCTCCTGTGCTGGCAGGTGGATTCTTTACCACTGAACCAACTGGGAAGCTCTGTTTTCATGACTAGGCAAGCTCAAATCAGAAGTGTTAAGTAACTTGCCTAGGATACCAAGGGGCTTTCCAGGTGGCTCAGTGGGTAAATAATCCACCTGCAATGCAGAAGATGAGGGATACCCAGGTTTGATCCCTGGGTCGGGAAGACCTTCTATAAGAGGAAACGACAACCCACTCCAGTATTCTTGCGTGGAGAAGCCCATGGACAGAGGAGCCTGGTGGGCCACAGTCCATAGGGTCACAAAGAGAAGGACAAGACTTAAGCAACTAAGCATGCACAGGGTCCCAAAACCAGGACGGATGGAACCAAGATTTAAAACTAGGGGACCTTACTACAAAATCTGAGCTTTTCCTATCCACTCTTATATTTTCCAAATACTCTAATATAATGAAATATTTAATCATCACTGATTATTTGAAGATTTAGAGCATAGACAACACTTTTGAGGGTGAGTCTGAAAACAAGCATCCCTTTCTAATTGGGAAAGTACTTTTTAAAAAGGTTAATGTTAATGATGATCTTTTTCACTTTGATTATTAGTTACAGATGAGGAAAGGATTTTGGTGATTTCCATATCAGTCTGGAAAAGAGACTCTTATAAATTTAAAGAGAGAAGGTAGAAATAAAGGGATCATCAGGCAATGCAGATCAATATCCTTAAACACTCATGCTACCATTAATGCTGATTGTTTTGACTTGCCTAATCATTTCTAAGCTTCTAGAGACATCTATGTACGCAAAACTTCCTTCAAAGAAAAATAAAAGTAACAGCAACAAAACTCCGAATCAGCCATTCTTTTTAGCATAATGATTAAGCAGCAGATTAATCTGACTTATGTGCCCAGCTTGCAAGACAATTAAAATATTGGAAAAGATATTAATAGATCCTTGAATGAAATAATATCCTATTCAATAAAAATGTTCTAATTATGCACAGCTCTCATTATCAGAATTGTGTTTATGGGTCATTTGCATCTCTAAGTATTTAGCTTCTAGATATGAAAGCCAACAAATCTATTATTTTTGTCCTTTCTTCCCATTTCCAAATCAATGGCTTTATTTGTTGTTCAGTTACTAAGTTTTGTCCAACTCTTTGTATCTCTATGGACTGCAGCATGCCAGGCTTCTCTGTCCCCCACTATCCCCCAGAGTTTGCTTAAACTCATGTCCATTGAGTTGGTGATGCCATCCAACCATCTCATCCTCTGCTGCCCCCTTCTCCTCTTGCCCTCAATCTTTCTCAGTGTCAGGATCTTTTCCAATGAGCTCCTCACATCAGGTGGCCAAAGTATTGGAGCTTCAGCTTCAGCATCAGTCTTTCCAATGACTATTCAAGATTGATTTGCTTTAGGATTGACTGATTTGATCTCCTTGCAGTCCAAGGGACTCTCAAGAGTCTTCTCCAGGACCAGCACCACAGTTTGAAAGCATCAGTTCTTTGTTTGGCCTTCTTTATGTCCAACTCTCACAACTGTACATGACTACTGGAAAAGCCACAACTATGACTATATGGACCTTTGCTGATAAAGTGATATCTCTCTTTTTTAATACTCTGCTATAGCATGATGATAAAAAGCACAGCCTGTGGAGTTGGTCAGCTTCAAGCCCTCAAGCTTGCTTCTGTTTGTTGTGAGTCCTCGAACCACTTTATGCTATAGTTTCCTCATATGTCACATGGATATCATTACAGAATCTGCCTCAGAGGACTACAGCGAGGATTTCTGAGATAACACAAGTATAACCTTTAGCACAGTTATTCTATGATAATCATAGAATAACCCAATTGTTTTACAATATCTGCTCATCCTTCTCAACTTGCTTTTCTTGCCTACATATGGCATTTCCATTATGACCTCAAATTATATGAATCATAACAGAAGCCATGCCTTCCCTCTTTGTTCCCTGAAAACCTGCCAAGATTTTTCATTTTAATAGATGGCCCCTTCAACTCTTTATTTCATTAGTAAGTAGGGCACCATCAGATTCTCCTTCTTCTGGTTTTCTTCACACTAGTTTCTCACCTCTGCCACAAATCTCAACAATTTTGGTATGTCCTTGTAGATGGTATTACGCCCTGTCTCTCAATGGGAGAATGGCATTGAAACATGTTAATTATCATATGTGAAATCAATCGCCAGCCCAGGTTTGATGCTTGGGGCTGGTGCACTGGGATGACCCAGGGAGAGGGAATCGGGAGGGAGGAGGGAGGGGGGTTCTGGAGGGGGAACATATGTATACCCATGGCAGATTCATGTCAATGTATGGCAAAACCAACACAATCAAGTAAAGAAAATTTAAAAAAAAAATAAAAAAAAGATAATATATATCTTAAAAAAAATCTATGCACTCACTCTCTAAGTCCAGATTCTCATCATTTCTTGTCTGTCTCTTTCCCTGCCTGCAATTCACCTATTAAGTCACCCATTCTCAACATCTCTGCCAGAGTGGTCTTTTGATAAAATGTGAGTATGACCACACTGCTTCTCAGTTTAAAACTCTGGCTTTCAATAACCTTAAATAACTTTTATGATAGCACGACACCTGCCTTCTCCTTCAGATTCCCTTCCTATAAACATTGGTACCTTCCTTTGAGGTTTCTAACTGTCAATGGTGGCTGTATGTTAGATTTATTTCAGAAATTTTTAAAAGACAGGAATGCCCCATTGTTAATCAACAGTGTTTCATTTTGACATTTTCTAAATATTATTTAATAAGTATGGATTTTTTCTTAATTTTGAAAAATTTCAAACTTCAACAAAAGAACAAAAAGTGGTACACTGAATCTTACGAGTCAGATTCAACAATTACCAAGATTTTGCCATATATATTGACCTATTCCCTTTCTGCTTAAACATTTTAAAGCAAATTCCAGGCATCACCATTTCACAAATGATGAACAATTATCCTCTACTATTTTCTGACAATGTAGAACATATGATATTTTTCTATCAGACGTGTGTTTCTACAGTTGATTTCTTTGAATAAATTTAAATAAACTGAAACATCACATTTGGTTACTAAATCCAGAAGATCTTTAGAAATCTACAGCAGATCTCTGCCCTGTGATTAAGCCCTCCCTTATTATCTACCATTGATTTATTTTGGAAATAAATAGATTATTCTGTAGAATGTGCTGCTTCTGCAATTATCAGTCATTTTCCTTGAAGTGTCACTGGATTTGCATTTTTCTTGAATTTCCCTTCATCACTTTTTAAAACTTCCCAGAAAATTCTGAGGTTTAGCCAGGGTTGAGAATGACTTGTCTGCTTTTACACTTAGTAGTATACTTTGCACTATGTTCTTTCATGCAGTTAAAAGCAGCTATTAACATTCACTAAGTATATGTACTACATGGCAGTCCATGTGCCCGATACATTTCTCACATTAAACTCATCACAATGCTACGAAGAGGAAACTGAGAATTAAAGAAGCTAGTAACTTGCCAAAGGGATCGAAACAGTAAGTGGTAAGGCTCGAACACAAACCATATCGACTCCCAAATCGATATTCTGACAACTGAGATGGCCTGGATGGCTCTTTATTTTCATTTAAGAACAGATGAAGTATGACTTTAAGGTGGAAGCAGAGCTTGACTATCCAATTCTCACCAAGCTGTTGAAGGTGCCCTCTCCCCGCATAACGCCATGGTCACGTCTCTACTATCTGTGGTTACGATCATTGCCCTTCTTATTCCGACAGCTAGATCTATGCTGTCCAAATAATGTTAAGACTAAGAGGCCATTAAAATGTGGTATTTCCACAAATCTCATATATTAATGCACATATGTGGAATCTAGCAAGATGGTACTGATGAATCTATCTACAGGGCAGCAGTGGAGATGCAGACATAGAGGGAAGGAGAATCGGGGATGAATTGAGATAATAGCACTGAAGCGTATACATTACCATATACATTCTGCCATATGTAAAATTAGGTAGCAGTGGAGATTTGCTGTATGATGCAGGGAGCTCAAATCCAGAGGTCTGTGACAACCTAGAGGGGTGAGATGGGAAGGGAGGGGGGATGGAGGTTCAAGAGGATGGGAACATATGTATATCTATGGCTGATTCATGTTGATATATGACAGAAACCAACACAATACTGTAAAGCAATTATCCTCCAATTAAAAAGAAACAAATTTAAATTTAACAATGTGGTTTTACCAAACTGAAATTTTCTGAGATTAATATACATACTGATTTCAAAAGCTTGATATGAAAAAAATAACATAAACTACATAATTTGTAACTTTTAAAACTGTTTTGCTGTTGAAAAGATAATATTTTAATATATTTACCTCAATAAAATATATTATTAATATTAATTTAGCCTGTTTCTTTTCATTTTTTAAAATGTGGCTATAAGAATTTTTATAATTACAAAGGTGGCTCACGTTATACCTCTATGAGATAGGGCTGAACTAGACCTTGAACTCTTTGAGGGCAAGAATGTCTAGTTACCTTTTTCTTTGTAATTTCTGCACTGCCCAAAGCTTCCTGGTATAGAGTAGACAAATAATAAATATTGGGCAATGGGTAGGCCTTGAGTTTTAAAATAAGGTCATATATTCAGCAGAATAGTCGGTATATTGTCAAAATTCTCTCATTGCCTGTAAGATACTGATTAGAGATTTTTTTCAAAATTCACATTAAACTGATGATACACTTCACTTGAGGATGATAGCATTAACGAGAACCCAGCATGCGAGACAGCAAAAGGAACGCAGATGTATAGAATAGACTTGTGGACTCTGTGGATGAGGGAAAGGGTGGGATGATATGGGAGAATGGCATTGAAACATGTTAATTATCATATGTCTAATCAATCGCCAGCCCAGGATTGATGCTCGGGGCTGGTGCAACGAGATTTCCCGGGGGGAGGGAGGAGGGAGGGGGGTTCTGGAGGGGGAGCATATGTAAACCCATGGCGATATCATGTCATTGTATGGCAAAACTAATAAAAAAATAAAAAAAAACATTCTAAATAAAAATGCATTATCAACAGCAACAAAAAGAATAGCAAAGCTATACATTTTAAGTAGAAAACAGATGGATATGACAAAAGATAAATATCAGTGTCCACAGAATAAATGATCTGTACTTGAATAAAACTGCTTTAACAATCAAGTCTCATGGTCATAAATCTCCTGAAGTTCAAGTGCTAATCAGACTTCTGGAGAGGCTGACTTTCTGGCTTTTGACCTGAAAAGCAAGCATGGAAAGAGCCAGGTCTGTATTGTAAGAGCAAGACCCTTATAGACGGTGAGGATTTGACACAACTTTTTGAAGTATCCACAAGGGTGAGGTTGTCAATGACAAGAGCACTCAACAGAATACACTGTTTTCTTCCTCAGGAAAGCTTTACTAGCACTGAAAAAGTGCTAGTAGGATAAGATGGAAATATAGTCTCCTGCCTCTGGTACTGATAATTACACACACACACACACACACACACACACACACACACACACACACAGCCAATGCAGGAGATGTAAGAGTTCCTGGCTCCGTCTGTGGGTTGGGAAGATCCCATGGAGGAGGGCATGGCAACCCACTCCAGTATTCTTGCCTGGAGAATCCCACGGACAGAGGAGCCTGGTGGGCTGCAGTCCCTAGGGTTGCAAAGAGTCAGCCAGGACTGAAGCGACTTGCCTGTCTACCTCGATGACTTGAACAGAATTATCTTTGTCTGGGCCACAGCAGTGCCTCTGAAGTTGATTTCAGAAGTGAGAATCTGCTGGCTTTTTCTTTGAGTGAAGGAAGAAAATGAACTTTCTGGGACAATCTTAATTATATCAAGGCCTTGTCAGTCTGAAAGAAATGAAGATTTGAGGATCTTTCTCTTTTAATTTCCTTATTACTGTTGCTAGAAGTATTTGAACCTAAACTATTTTGTTTTATGAGGCTTCTGAGGTGGCACTAGTGATAAAGAATCTACTTCCCAATGCAGGAGATGCAAGAGATGTGGGCTTGAACCCTGGGTCAGGAAGATCCCCAGGAGTAAGAAAGGAAAACCCATTCCAGTATTCTTGCTTGGAGAATCCCATGGGCAGAGGAGCCTGGTGGGCTACAGTCCTTGGGGCCAGAAAGAGTCAGACATGATTTGAGCAACACTTTACATTATATTACCATTGTTTTATAAGCTCCTTAATTTACTACTTGAGGCACCCAGTTTCATCCTACAGCTTGTCTTTTTTTTTTTTTTTTCCTTTACATTATTGTGTTGGTTTTGCCATACATTGACATGAATCTGCCATGGGTATACTTGTGTTCCCCTTCCAGAACCCCCTCCCATACTGTATTATCTTGCCAGCAACTACAAATAGGAGCTACACTTTAGAAAAGGCAGAGGAACCAGAGATCAAATTGCCAACATCCAATGGATTGTTGAAAAAGCAAGAGAGTTCCAGAAAAACATCTATTTCTGCTTTATTGACTATGCCAAAGCCTTTGACTGTGTGGCCACAACAAATTCTGGAAAATTCGTAAAGAGATAGGAATACCAGACTATCTGACCTGCTTCTTGAGAAATCTGTATGCAGGTCAGGAAGCAACAGTTAGAACTGGACATGGAACAAGAGACTGGTTCCAAATCAGGAAAGGAGTACATCAAGGCTGTATATTGTCACCCTGCTTATTTAACTTATATGCAGAGTATATCATGAGAAACGCTGGGCTGGAGGAAGCACAGGCTGGAATCAAGATTGCCAGGAGAAATCTCAATAACCTCAGACATGCAAATGACACCACCCTTATGGCAGAAAGTGAAGAAGAACTAAAGAGCCTCTTGATGAAAGTGAAAGAGGAGAGTGAAAAAGTTGGCTTAAAACTCAACATTCAGAAAATTAAGATCATGGCATCTGGTCCCATCACTTCATGGCCAATAGATGGGGAAACAGTGGAAACAGTGAGAGACTTCATTTTTCTGGGCTCCAAAATCACTGCAGATGGTGACTGCAGCCATGAAATTAAAAGACGCTTGCTCCTTGGTAGAAAAGCTATGACCAACCTAGATAGCATATTGAAAAGCAGAGACATTACTTTGCCAACAAAGGACCGTCTAGTCAAAGCTATGGTTTTTCCAACAGTCATGTATGGATGTGCATGCTGAATTATAAAGAAAGCTGAGCACTGAAGAATTGATGCTTTTGAACTGTGGTGTTGGAGAAGACTCTTGAGAAGCCCCTTGGACTGCGAGGAGATCCAATTAGTCCATCCTAAAATAAATCAGTCCTGAATACTCATTGGAAGAACTGATGGTGAAGCTGAAACTCCAATAGTTTGGTCACCTGATGCAAAGAACTGGCCCATTGGGAAAGAACCTGATGCTGGGAAAGATTGAAGGCAGGAGGAGAAGGGGACGATAGAGGATGAGATGGTTGGATGGCATCACTGACTCAATGGACATGGGTTTGAGTAAACTTTGGGAGTTGTCCATAGTCTGGGAGACCTGGCATGCTGCATTCCATAGGGCTGCAAAGAGTTGAACATGACTGAGCGACTGAACTGAACTGAACACTTTATACATTCTTGTTTCATTAAGAATAAGCTAAAGAAACCCTAAAATCTGGGCTCACGTTGAGATAAATATATAAATAAGCTTATCCCCATATTGGTCTTTCAAGAAAACTACCAAAGAACATTTTCTCTCTGGAGTTTAATGTTTCAGGATACAGATTTATGGTAATCAGAGTGGATCTCCACCTATGCCTTCACTGTCCAGCTTATTACGTTTACTTTGCAGTGGAAATGAAATTGAACTGACCACCGCTGTAAGTTTTTCCTGAAGGCATTTGAAAGCTGGACTTTTAACTATAGACATCTGTGCAGGCTCAGTTGGTAAAGAATCTGCATGCAATGCAGGAGACCTGGGTTCAGTCCCTGGGATAGGAAAATCCCCTGAAGAAGGAAAAGGCAACCCACTCCAGTATTTTTGCCTGGAGAATCCCATTGACAGAAGAGCCTGGTGGGCTATAGTCTAGGGGGTCGCAAGAGTCAGACATGACTTAGCAACTATAACACAAACATCTGTGCAGGAGTTGAATAAAGAAGCCAAATCCAATTAACGGCCCACACTATGTAAATAAAGTCAGTGATAAGTCATCTTCAAGTATTACAGTACATTAACTTCAAAACATCCCTGGATTCTCACCTTCATCCCTTCAATTGTCAGTTGAGTCTAACTGGCAGATGCCTCCATGGGTAAAACTGGAAGTTTGAGTAATAATATTCACAGTTAACTCATGGACCAAAAAAAAAAATTCCAATGATTTGAATAAAAGTTCATATTAATTCAGTGCTTATATATCAGGAATTGTTTTACATGTTTGGATGACTTACTCTACTCTATTTTATCATCATCTAAAGGAGTCAAAGAGTGTTACCTCCTCCTTTGGCAAAGAAGGAAACAGAGGCTAAGAGAGATGAAGTGACTTTCTGAAGTCATATTTTACTGCTTGGTGGATCCAGATTTTCACTCTGATGAATATTTTTAGGATGTATTCTCTTAATGCTAAACCATCAAACTTTCCATGCTTTTGGTCTTGAATAGTGCAAAGAGTTGGGCAGAGAGGCAAATTGCTAAGAACCTTCCCTGTTATTTCAGTAATTTTCCAGTCAATCAAATTGATCAGATTTAACTATCTGCTTACTAAATAAAAGACTATACCCCAAATAACTTTAAGATGACAGTGGACAAGTGAGAGGCAACCTTCCTGACTATGAGTAGTTATCATCCCTGGTCTTTATTATCAACAGAAGCTGTTTGGCTAAGTCATAAAACTAATCTTAGTTTTTATGTGTTTTCTTTTATATGAGACTCAACCTAATTCCCCCTTGGTCTCCACTAATGGACTAAGAGACTGTATATCTCAGCAGCAAAGTTATCTCATTCAAGAGTGTCTTAGTGAGAGAACTCATTTCCCATGTATTTCAGAAACATTTATCTATTTCGGGTAGCACATCACGTCAACCAGCCCATGGATAGAATATTTTGCTCCAGGTAAAGCTGTTCAAATCCTCTGCTGAATATACAGTAAACAGAACATTACACGGGAAGCTGCTGGGGAAACATATGGTCTTTGTCAACAGTGAAATCTCCAAACTGTACAGTGTCATCAGTGATGGGCTTACTAGATTCAAATACAGAACCACACGTGTTCACATAAGCTCTAGTGACTCAATCATCTGTACTGGGTAGGGCCAGCTGACAGCATCTGCCTTCTATTTAAAGATGCATAGGAAGCAAGAGGGAGTACCTGACATGTAAAGTAATAGACTTTCCTATGAGAAGCAACAAAATGCCTGCCCAAAGCTGGGATCTTATCATTTCAGTGAGTCAGATCATTAAATTTGAATTATGGCCCAAAACAATCCACAAGGCTAAAATTATGGAAAGCTGGTCTCGTGCCAATAGAATTAAACCAATACTACTTTATTTTCAGCTACGATAGTCAAACATATGTGCCACATAGCAGCCTTCCCTGGTGCAATGAAGATGCAAATTGAAAGTTACAAGTTATAGCTCCCAGCATTTTTTACCTTTGTATACGGGAAAAGACAAATTATTAATATGTAATTCACTGGAGATTTATGCAATTTTTCTGCCTAGGGAGATGTTAGAAAATTTGGGGTTCTATTAACTACCTTTAATCCACAGACAAAAATCATCCTGGGTAGTTTAGAAGACTATTTGGCTATTTCTAGTATAGTCTTCTTTTTTTTTCCCCTTAGATGAATGGTTTATTTCTGTAGTGCTTATGAGTCTTTCAACCCTAAAATTCCACAGGGCTTATGAAACTAGTTTCCAAAGATGGCCCCCAAACATCCAAGGCTTTCAGTATTATACCTGGACAATGTCTAGTCCCCTCCCATGTAACACCTGGACACATGTGCATGGCCCCAGTTGAAGTGACATTGTGTGTCCTCTAAGACTAGATTTTGGGAATCCTTGTAGCTTTGGAATGCTTCCTGGAAGCCAGTTGATATGGAAAAAGTCCAACTGCCCTGATATTTCTATGAGGTAAAGAACCTCAAGATATCAAAGTGAAGAGGTCATGTAAAGAGCTAGAAAGAGGGATGTTTTGCCAGTTCCCAGCTGGTACAGCCATCCCAGCTGAAAGGCTAGACATGTGGATAAAAGAGTCATCTTATGCATCATCATCCCAAAAGATGACAAGTGGACAAGAACCAAGGAAATTATCCAGACCCCTTCCAATCATTCAAGCCACCCTGGGTGAGGCCAGGCATTAAAGTATAAGGAAGAGTTGACCAAGGTATGCCTTTAAGGTTATTATTATTTTGATGTGGACTACTATTGTAGTCTTTCTTGAATCTGGTACATTATTGCTTTTGTTTTATGTTTTGCTTTTTTGGTCATGAGGCCTATGGGATCCCAGCTCCCTGACCAGGGATAGAACCCTCACCGCCTACGTTAGAAGGCAAAGTCTTACCCACTGGACCCCCGGGGAAGTCCCTCCTAGCTGTTCTTTGCCTGAATTTTAGGCAAAAGAAACAGACATGATAACAGTTCATTTTTTCTCAGTTTTAGAGTACTTTGTTACAAAGCAATAGACAATCAGATTAGGCTTTTCAGTGCCCTAAAAACTTCCTGATAAAAGTGAATTTATTCTAAAAGTTAAGACCCAATGTCAAGTTTGTTCTGCTTGGACTTCAAAGGGAGCTGACATAAGCCCTTTCAAGGAAAGACCAGTTACATATACAGGTTTTGTCAAGAAACTATTTTTTTAATAACTGACTCAAATTTCTCATATTATACACAGAGCACATTTTTTTTTCTATTCTCAGATAATACAGAGAATATCCAGTCACAGACTTTTATAAAAGAACTCCTTTCATATCTAAAGGTCATTCTTAAATTACTACACCTGTTTCTCTACAATTCGATTATAAACAGCAGAGAAGGCTATGAAGTCAAGGAGACCCCTGCCTCTATTTGGATTTCAGCTCTGCCACTTAAGGTGATATGGCCCTAAATGGGTGTGCAGATCTCAGTGAGCTTCTATTCCTTGCCTTGCAATATAGGGCAATGGTGCCTAAATTATTTGTTTGTTGGGAGGGTTAATAAGAGATGGTGTAGGAGGTGAAGGGCTGAGTACCTTGTTGGATGTGATAAATGTATATTACATGGTAGCTTTTCATATTTATCACCTTTTGATCATTATGCATCTTTGTTTCTTTACAGATCTCTTAAGTTGAAGGAATCAAAACTGGATATTTCCTTTTACCTAATGTGGACGAGATCTGAAGAGGCCAGCTCAGAAGGGCAAGTCCTACAGATGACCTCATTCAACTCCTCAGGTCATCCGTCAGCTCCAGGGCATACTCAGGGAGGCTTTGAGTACAAAAGTACCAGCCCATACTAAGCAAAGTCAGGAAGAGAAAGACAAATGCCATAGGATATCACTTATATGTGGAATCTAATATATGACACAATCAACCTATCTACAAAACAAAAACAGACTTCCAGATATAGAGAACAGACTTGTGGTTTCCAAGGGGGAGGAGAGGCAGCTCGGGGAGGGGAGGATTGGGAGATTGGGATTCGTAGAGACAAACTATTCAATATGTGGGATGGGTAAACAACAAGGTCCCATTGTATAGCACATGGAACTATATTCAATGCCCTGTGACAAATCATAATGGAAAAGAATATGAAAAATGATATACAGATGTGTAACTGAGTCACTTTTCTGTACAGAAGAAATTAACACAACATCATAGGTGAACTACACTTCAGAAAGAAGAATGACCTTCTTGGTGGAGGAAAGCTGTAAGCGATGGGGATGCTTCGGGATACACTTGCAAGCCAGTGTTGGCAGGTGTCAGGCTAATGTGGCTTTCGTGGTCAGCGGATGATCAGGCCTCAGCCCTCAGCAGGTTCTGCATATCACTTTAAGTTTCATACAAATATCATGGAAGATGGAAGGCATTACAGAAGGCAGAAGAAATTGTTTATCTTAGCCTCTTTATTTTAAAGAAGGCTGAGGGCCAAAGAATTGATGCTTTTGAACTGTGGTGCTGGAGAAGGCTCTTGAGAGTCCCTTGGACTGCAAGGAGATCACACCAGTCAATCCTAAAGGAAATCAACCCTGAATATTCATTGGAAGGCCTGATGCTGAAGCTGAAGCTCCAATACTTGGGCCAACTGATGGGAAGAACTGACTCATTGGAAAAAGACCCTGACTCTGGGAAAGGTTGAGGGCAGGAGGAGAAGGGGGTGACAGATTATGAGATGGTTGGATGGCATCATCGACTCAAAGGACATGAGTTTGAGCAAACTATGGTAGATAGTGAAGGACAGGGAAGTCTGGCGTGCTGCATTCCCTGGGGTTGCAAAGAGTCAGACACACAGAGACTGAACAACAAAGATTGATTGTTTTAACATAAGTGGAGGGAAAAGATAAATGTTTCAAGGTGAGTTTATGACAGAGTGGGGCCAAGGATCCATTTCCCCTAGAGCAGGGCCAGACCCTCTGTGTCACACTAACCATACCTACCAGCTCAGATGTAAGGGACAGGCTTTGGAAGAAACTCTGACTCTTTGATCCATTGCTCTGCACATGCAGGCTGGGTCCCCTCCTTCTATTTACATCATAGGGGTTGACCTCGTGGCTCAGGGCATTAGCCTGGAGTCCAGAGGCTGACTTCAAGTTCAGCACTGCTATCTGTCTGTCCCCTACATGCTCGAGCTCTGGTTCCTGCCTTCTGAGATGGGACAAATAGACCTCTGACCTCCTACAGTCATTTGGGGGACAACGTGTGAAAGGCTTGGCTTAGTGACTGACACATAGATGCTGGCAGCTTCCTTCACTCCCACCATTTCCCCTTGGCATTATGTGACCTCACATCTCCCCCACGTTCTCCTTGTCTTGCTGCTTATTCTTTTATTTACACTGAATTCCTCCACATGTTCACATCTTTTCCATTTCCACTAGACATCACTCTTTTCCACATTAAATCCACTACTCTGGGTCTCCCTTCGAGTGTCACCTCTCTCCTTTTAGCGTCTGTCATTCTTTCAAATGGAGATGAGAGCTCTGATCTGTCTCTTGGAGGCAAGACAGTGTGAAAGTTTTATGTGCTGGTATGAAATTGCATACATCAAGTGCAAATTGTTATTAGCATCTGATGATGACTTGAAGTTATTTATTAAGACTGGGCTTTACATTGTGGACTGCAGGCAGTAACAGGGTACTCCCCGAAGTCCTCAGACACACTAATAGGGACTGTGTAGGGAGCTAGGAACCAAATTGACTTCCACTCTGGATTTAACCTGCCATACGTATGACATGTATACTCACACATACAATTACATGCATGCATATGTACATACACATATAAAACCTTAAGGTTTGACATAAAGTTTATCTTGAACAAGCAATATCTCAGCTTCAAAAAAAACCCTATAACATATCAATTAACCTGAGTCAAAGAAGGTATTTATATTTAAGAACAAAAGTTGCCTTGACTTTAAGAGAAGCTAGTGGATTGAAAGCAGAATTTACAGCAGGTCCAAGATGTATAAGAATGCATTTTTTAATCCATGATAGAATTTGGGGGAAAATTATTATTATTATTATTTTTTTTGGTTTTCTTTTCCTTAGCATAAAATGTTTTATAAAGTACGCTAAACTTGGTGGCTTTGCTGCAGGAGGAAGTGAAGACTATTATAATAGTGCTAATTGAAGATGGGCATTGCTCATTTCTGAATACTGCCCTGTGTATGAAGAGTGGGATGTGGCCCACACTGCTCTTTCCTGCAGTGGCAGCCACGGAAATAGGAACCACCCTCAGCAGCATTATCTAGACTACAAAGGACAGCCATATACACTGTATATCACATGTATAACAGGAAGGATGCATGAATGGAGCTAATTAACATCGGAAGAACCGTTATTTACAGGTCCCGCAAATTTAGAGAGCTCCAGTAGAATAATCAGCGATGCAAAAATATAGAATATGAAACAAGGTCTTGGTCACACTGCTAGTGTACATACAATGTCACTTTGTGCGGATTCTCAAATTTGGAGCTGCATCACTTTACACACAAATAAGAGGCTGAATAATAAATAGGAAGAAGGAGAGGGAGAGACTCATGACTAAGAAATTGGTCTTGCACTGTAATAAACACACGCTAAATAAAGGAGCTGAGTTTAAATGCATTTGACAGATAGCCGATACTGACAGCCACTGTGTAAAGTACACATAGAGCTCAGCCACAGACCACTCAGCCACGGGTTGTTTTAACACATCTTTTATTTGAAGAGTAGAAACATATTCTATTGCCTCGATCAAAACAGGGATTCATTTCTTTCCATAAGTTTTTTCAGGAAAAGCAATTTTAAACTTAAATTCTAGAGATCTGGCAGTCAGAGCAAAATTGTCATGTGTGCTAAAACGAGAGGAAAGGGGTTATTTTTTTTCAAAACAATCAGGTTTCCAGAATAATAAATTTTCATTTTGCTTTCTTTATCTACATCTTAAATAGAATAGTAATCTCTTCAAGGGGTTTTGGTGATCTGTAGGAATGGGATTTTGTAGTATGAGGAGTCAAAGTTCTACACCTAATAATCTGTCACGTGGCAGGTGAGAATCAGGAGGTGAAAATTGTTCTCCTTCCAGCACAACTGCTGCCTCTCTGTAATTCTACTCAAAATTCATTTAACATTCTTGATTCATTCTTCCCTTGGATGAGTATTACAAATAAGACCATTATCATTAAAAATAATTAAGTGCATCTATAGCCCAGTACTGTGTTTGCATAAGAACAAAATGTAACATAACATAAAATTCACTTCAGGTACACAGATTAGTGTTGAACAGTGTGGGAGGTTGTTTAAAAGGAAAATGGATTCTAGTATAGACATGTTTTTCAGCATGATATTCTTTTTTTTTTTTTTATCTGTCTGCTCTGTTATAATGAGAGGATGTTTATGACTCAAGTGTTCACTAGACCCCAATCAGGAGTTATCAGAATTTGGACAGTTGGGCTCTTTCCTTCCATATTTGTATATTCATTCAAAGAGGTGGTTTGGAATGACGCCCATGAGTCTTGTCTGTTTCATAGCTGTCAAGTATTATGGATGTTAAAGAATTTTGCATAATATTGCAGAGTACAAACTGATTAGAAGCTCAGCCCAAAGGAATGTAAACAAGAGGGGTTTTGGAAGGAAGACCTAAAAAAGGGTCCAGTTGTTTTTCCATGGGAAAATGGGTTAGCCTGGCCATTTTCAATGCTTCTGGAGGAAAAATACGCATTCTAAATGTACATATCTCCATCTAAATTTAGACTTTACTACCCGGGGACACTTGGCAATGTCTAGAGATATTTTTATTTGACACAGCTTGGAGGAGGGCAGTGAATGCTACTAGCATCTGGTAGGTAGAGGTTAGGGATACCATTAAATATCCTCCCCCTGGAGAAGGGCAGGACAATCCACTCCAGTATTCTTTCCAGAAAAATTCCATGGAAAGAGGAGGCTGGTGGGCAAAAGTCACAGTGTCACAAAGAGTCACACATGACTAAATGATGAAACAACAGCAAAACATCTGACAATGCACAAGGTTGACCTCCACAATAGAGAACTGTTGTTGTTGTTATTAGTTGGTCTCTAAGTCATGTCCAACTCTTTGTGACCCCATGGACTGTAGACTGCCAGGCTCCTCTGTCCATGGGGTTTCCTAGGCAAGCATACTGGAATAAATTGCCATTTTCTTCTGCAGGGGATCTTCCCAACCCAGGAACAGAACCCATGTCTCCTGCATTGGCAGGCAGATTCGTAACCACTGAGCCACCTGGGAAGAATGATGGAGAATTACCTGCCACAAAATAATAATAGTGCCAGGGTTGGGAAATGCTGATTAATACACACATAAAGTACCCTTATTTAATGTGAGAAACTTAAGAAAAATTGCTCTATTCTTAAGTAACAGTAAGTCCTTCAAGTACCAAACTTAAGAACCAATAGCTCACTCCATGTGTTTATTTGAAACTGTTTTTGTTTGTTTACATTATTATCAAGAGGACATTCAGTTCAGCTCAGTTTAGTTGCTCAGTGATGACAGACTCTTTGTGAACCTATGGACTTCATTTAGCACGCTAGGCTTCCCTGTCCATCACCAACTCTCGGAGCTTATTCAAACTCATGTCCATTGAGTTGGTGATGCCATCCAACCATCTCATCCTACGTCATCCCCTTCTCCTCCCACCTTCAATCTTTCCCATCATCAGGGTCTTTCGAGAGAGTCAGATCTTCACATCAAGTAGCTAAAGTATTGGAGTTTCAGCTTCAGCATCAATCCTCCCAATGAATATTCAGGACTTATTTCCTTTTGGATAGACTCTCAAGAATCTTTTCCAATGCCACAATTCAAAAGCATCAATTCCTTGGTTGTCTTTATAGTCCAACTCTCACATCCATACATGGCTGCTGGAAAAACCATAGCTTTGACTAGATGGATCTTTGTTGGCAAAGTAATGTCTCTGCTTTTTAATATGCTGTCTAGGTTGATCATAGCTTTCCTTCCTAGGAGTAAGCATCTTTTAATTTCGTGGCTGCAGTCACCATCTGCATTGATTTTGGAGCCCCCCAAAATAAAATCTGTCACTGTTTCCATTGTTTCCCCATCTATTTGCCACGAAGTGATGGGACTGGACAGCATGATCTTAGTTTTCTGAGTGAGTGTTAAGCCAACTTTTTCACCCTCCTCTTTCAGTTTCATCAAGAGGACATACATAAACCCCTTTGTGACCCTCTTTATAGCCACTAGAGAAAGTTCAAGTCTTTTCCACATCAGTCTCCCTAACAGGATAAAAAGAGTCAAGGAGATGTTTGCTTCTCAGGCCCAGACACTACACGTGAATTTTCACAGCCATCAAGGAAAAGTTTAGAACTCTGACTCTTGACCACAAGTTTCTATTTCCATATCCCTGTTCTCTTCTTCTATATTTGTTTTGATTTGTCTTTCTTGCTCCCTTTGATATGATTCAATATTCAAGTCTTAAAAAATGTTTTCTTTGTTTGATTCAGTTTATTTGAATTCTATTTAACAAATATCTATTGAACTTTTTTACATCTGATGATAAAGACTTTTTTTTTTCAGTTGCTTAGCATTGTAACTAGAGAAGGGGACTCAGTTTTTCTTTTCTCTTTCTGTTTTCTGCATTGTGGGATTACTCAGGAAACTTCTGTTGTTTAAAAAACACACATGTCAGCTGGCTATAGAAGCTGTAAGAACCTAAGGTTAACGAAAAAATTTCTACTTTGTTAGGTTTTAAAAAGAACTCTGGAAGATTTCATAGCAAGCGAAGGTCACAAGCCAGTAGGTGCATGAGGAAGATTAATCTGGATAGCAGTGGACAGATAGATTGGAAGCAGAGAAAATGGACACAGGGGACTAGTTAGGTAATGGCAGCTTGAATTGGGGGGATGGCACCAGGGGAGGTGAAGAAGAATTAGCAAGTCAGACTGTGAGCGATTTGCTAGGATGGCCCTGGACTATAAACAGAATGTGAAAAAAGGGACTGGTTCAGAATTGATTCAAGACTTCTGGGATAATGGTGGACCCATGAAAAGAAATATGGATCCAGAAGGAAGAGCAGCATGGGAAATATGATGAGTTCAGTTCTGGACTTGCTAAATTTGAGATATGAGGCAGACCTTCAAGCCGACATTTCTATCATGCAACTCAGAAAATTAGAATGAAGCTAAGAAGAGAGGTTGGAGAGGAAGTAATGATTAAATGGGGATGAGAGCTAAAGCCCCAGAGCCTGCATGAGAAAGAGCAGACCAAGAGGATCTCAGGGAATGCTCTCATTTGAAGGCATGAAGATGGGATAGAAACAAATGAAAGAGATACAGAGGAAATAATCAGAAGAATTGTCACAGGATGAGGATTAAAAACCAAGAAAAAGTTCGACTGGAGAAATTAAGAATGGTGGAGAGTTATGGAAGGGTTAAGGAGGATAAAAGCAGAGGTTTGCCATCAAGGACTATCGAGGAAACAGTTATTGCACATGATTATGGGAGAAAATGGACTGTAAAATCTGTAAAAATTCTGCTGTGGGAGGAAGGGGTTGAAGATGGACATGAGCCCTGGAAAAGCAGGGAAGAGAAAAAGGGTGATCGGTATGAAGGAGCAGGTGAATGTCTAGACCAGAGGCCTTAACACTTGTGTCTACACAGCAGGAAAAACACCCAAATCACTGGCTCCTAATAATCAGCTACTTCTTCACAGGCCTTCTGTTTCTCTTTCTACTCCTCAACCATGGTTAGAGAAGACTAAATTTGAGTATGCAAAACATAAATGAGAAGAAATAAAGCCAAGCGGTCTCAACTTAAAAATGGAGACTGGAATACCAGTATTTTAGGTTTACACTATGAAACAGAAGACAAGGTCAACATGTAATTCCAGATCATTTTGCCTTCATTTCTAAACTGCCAGATTCATGAATCCAGGGATTTGTGAATACACTCTCAGAGGCCCTGTCCATATTCTAGCACCCTTTCAGTTCAGTTCAGTTCAGTTGATTTGCTCAGTGGTGTCTGACTCTTTGCAACCCCAGCATGAACTGCAGCATGCAAGGCCTCCTTGTCCATCACCAACTCCCGGAGTCCACCCAAACCCATGTCCATTGAGTTGATGATGCCATCCAATCATCTCATCCTCTGTCATCCCCTTCTCCTCCTGCCCTCAATCTTTCCCAGCATCAAGGCCTTTTCCAATGAGTCAGCTCTTTGCATCAGGTGGCCAAAGTATTGGAGTTTCAGCTTCAAAATCAGTCCTACCAATGAACACTCAGGACTGACCTCCTTTAGGATGGACTGGATGGATCTCCTTGCAGTCCAAAGGACTCTCAAGAGTCTTCTCCAACACTACAGTTCAAAAGCATCAATTCTTCTGAACGCAGCTTTCTTTATAGTTCAACTGTCACATCCATACATGACCACTGGAAAAACCATAGCCTTGACTAGACGGACCTTTGTCAGCAAAGTAATGTCTCTGCTTTTCAACATGCTGTCTAGGTTGGTCATAACTTTCCTTCCAAGGAGTAAGCGTCTTTTAATTTCATGGCTGCAATCACCAGCTGCTAGGCCTTACATTTTGATGCTCTGAAGGAGGCCAAATAAAATTTTAGAAGTTTTAAAGGGGATTGAGGAAGGAGGTGTAATGGGGCAACTCTTCCTTTAATAAACTGTCTCATAGTTGACTGAATCAAACTGCCGGCAGGGCCATAAAAGTAGTGGTTTTCACATAAATTAGAGAAGCTCTTGCTTGGGTTGCCATCAAGGTAAGTAACTCCATCTTTAATCAACAACATAGCACTGACTGCACCTTCAGGACCCTGAAGCCCAGCCCTCTAGCTTCCTAACTGACAGAGAATGGTTTGTCACCTGATGCGGTTGGAAGGTGGTCTTTCCCCCTGTGCAGATTCTGGACATTCAAGTGTTTGATGTAAGCATTTTATCTGCTGAGTCATGTTCATGGAGACACAGTCCAGGCTCTCAAGATTAAGTCCTCTCATGGATCTCTTGATAAAGGTGGACACTCCAAAGAACCTAGAAGTGGAGGTGTTGCCTCTGGCAGAGGGCGTCAGTTACTGTGGAAGCTGGGCTGTGAGAGATGAGGCGTTCCCAAACTCTGTTTTAGCCCTGGAATACCCTTATCAACTCAATTTTAATGTGGAACCTCAGAGGAGAAAACTGATACAATTAGAGGCCAGGAGAAAAAAGAGGGCCAGAGTGACATGTTCTCAGTTTTCTTTAACAGCCTCCAATGACCTTGAGATTGTTTCAAGGAAGAGCATCTTAAAAACTGTCCTCTTTGATCACCCCCCAGAAAACAGTCAAACCCTTTAACAAAATAACCCTTTGATCCTCCCAATAGTAAGTGAAGATTGCCTGGTACATGGGTCAGTCAATGGTAATTTTAAGTCCCTTTAAACCACTTGAGAAAATAATTTTGAGGTTCTGCTACATATTAGGTGCTAAAAATATACTGATGAAAACAATTTAGGAAACCCCACCCCCATCTCATGAAACGATGATGGCTTAACAGCCATATTAAAATGATATTATTGATCTCCAAGCACTTTTCGAGGTGGGTGTGAATATTTTTAACAGTTGAGAAAAGCGAGACTCTGAAGATTACGATGTAGCCGGCCCTGGGGTCCTCCGCTGACATGGCTGGGATCTCATCCAGGCCTTTCATCTCAAAGTTGGGCTCCTAATCACTTCTTCACACGACTTCTGCAAGAAAATTTACAGCAAAACCTAATCTCCTGGGCATAAGATCAGACCCCACAAAGCTCCGCATGCTACTCTACTCTTAGTGTCCTCAGGCCAGAACACAGAGGGTCTTCCTCATTTCTTACTGAGAGCAATGCTTCCTCTTCCCAATAGGACCTTGGAAGACAAGGTCAAGGAGAATGTTCTTTAATGGCTTCAAAATAGATTCCACGGTGCATCCGGAAGGCTTAGAATGCATTGGAACAGACCTCAATGTAATATTTTTTCCTGTGGCAGGGTTTGAAATTTGAAAATAAAACCCAAAATTCTGGGTTTCTCTTTGCCAGCTTCCTTCTTTATTTCTTTGTGGATAACTCCTATCAGGTTTTTTTTTTTTTTTTTTCCTATTTCTGAGTGCTCATAAATGTGGACAAGCAATAAGAAAATTTGGCCTTACTTTTAATATGAGCTCATTATTTCCTTGCCATGAGTTGTTTTTGAATATTTTAAAAAAGGTAATACAATTAAAATAGTCTTCGAGAGGGAGACAGTATACTCACAATATTCTGCTTTGACCAAATGGAGTCCGTTGAAGTGAAAATAAAGGCGCTTTCATGTCAATCACACACATTCATTTATGAAAAAAAAGATGTCTTATTAACTTGTTTTAGAAGATCAAAATAATCAGAAAGATCACAGGGAAAACACATTGAGAACAAAAAGTAAATTCAGGGTATGCATAAAACTCTGCAAACGGCTTATTTTAGGGAGGTTAAGACTGATGACCCATCGGAATTGCTAATATTCTGTTTTAGGACTTATTTCTGACTCAGGTCACAGAGAACCGTCACTTTTAGTTTGCAACAAAATAATAAAGAGAGAAAAAAGAGAATCCTCTCCCGCCTCAACTCCTGTCCACAAAGAAATCCTCACTGCAGTTTTATTATGCTTCAAAAGACAATGCTGCTTGTTTTTCAGAATGCTAGGTCAATGGAACAGCACACTTTCATATTAACTTTAAGTGCATTTCACAGCTTATTTCTGATTTTATGGCACTTCTAGTTTCTGCCAGCTGAAAAAAAAATCTGCTTTCACAGTGGAAGTCTGACAAGTTATTTCAACTATATTAACAGCAGGCTACAGTCAGTTGCTCTTTTTTGTTTTCTGTCATTCCTGTAGTTCCAACTAGAAATAAGGGGTCAAAATGTTGGAGTTTGGGGGATAACACTAGAATTATGCTTAGTCTCAGTTTTCTGTTAAGAAAGACATCAAAAGGAAAAGTTTCTGCCAAAGACAAATTCTTGGCAATGTAAACTCAGTTCAGTGATCAAAAAGGGTGGTCACTACCCTGCACGCCAACCAGGCAACCAAGAGGCAGCCAGGAGTAGGTCTGATTTAAGCCTGGAACAGATTCTTTTACATTTGTCTTAACCTCACTTCTCAGCAAAGCAGAGCATGAAGCATGGATCAAGGCACCAACATTTTATTTCAGAAATAGAAGCCTGATGCCTGAGACTCAGGAGAAAAGGTGAAATGAGCCAAGGAAGTAAGTAAAGCATTGTGATAAGAAACACTGTGGCCCTGGCTACGGCTCCACAAGGAGCCACCAAGAAATGCAGCTGACCTGGCCTCTTGGAACGCACGCTTGCTCATCCTTATGCCAGAATTCCCAGGAGGGGTCCTGAGGAGGAAGTACACTTTGCAGTGACCCAGAGAACATGGAGAGCCACTCCGGCCTGGCCCCTTGGCCTCCTATGGTATTTATACATGTACAGTTCACTGACAGGGAGCCCTCCCTTGTCTCCCCTGTACTTTTTGGTTTGCTTTTAGCCACTCTGCAGCCACACATGAAGTTAAATCCCATTTGTGCTTTGGGGGCTTTCAATTTCAGAAGAGAAGAGAAGCATGGCTTAGGTGAGGAGACCATCAAGAAAGAAAGAAGGTGGTGGTCAAGGGAATCTGAGAAGGTGACAATGTAGGTTCAGTTAAATTCTTAGATTTGCATCATCAATTTGATTTTGAGCTCTTCAACAGATTATCCGATCCAGTAAACCCATAAAATAAGATCAAGCTAGTTACTCCCAGAATACAACTAATCCTAATACTGAGTCATGGAAATATTCTTCCAATGGTATGCTGACATGGTTTAAGAGAATAAATGACATCTTCATTAATAGTATGTAAAATAATAATTTTTACAGCAGTGTATTTTCAACTCCTCAATTTTGGACAATGATATACTAGCAAAGCTGTTTTGGTAAATACTACAGGGGTCAAACAAATACTACAGGGGTCTACAGGGGTAGAGTGCAATAAATTTTAAAATGTACAGGGGAAATCATATATAACATAGCCTTTAGGTAGCATACTACAATGTTAATTCTCTCAAATTCACTTTTGATACATTTATGGCACTATTTATACCCAGGATGAGCTTCACAACTTCTCTTGGGATTTTCACAGGTACCACACAAGGCTGTCACAAGAATTTAACAAGATAACATACAGACAATTCTAGTGACATAAAATGTAAAGCTCAATAAATGATAGATAGTGACTCCTGGTTAATTTGGCCAGGAGGAGAGAGAAAAGCGCAGGAGAATCTCAGGTTTAAAACACAATGGCTAGGAGTACACAGACTACTTTAACATCACCAGCAGGAAGGACCATTGGAGAGGGAAGTTTATATCAGTGTGGGACATGCTGAGTTTGAAGGATCAAAAGGATGCTCATGGTCGCTGGAGGACATCACCAAGATGGAGGCTCTTGGATTTCCCTCCTCCCACAGAAGCACCAAATATAAAGCTACACATGGACTCATTCCCTCTGAGAGAAATCTAGAAACTAGTAAATGACTCCTACACATTGGGTGACTGAGAAGGTATTCACATCAGAACAGGTAGAAAAGACTGAGACACTCTCACCATAAACCCAGCTTCTCCCTGAGGAGCAAGGGACTGGGACCACATATCTTTTAATAGCACCCCAACTTTTAAGGCTGTCACCAGAGGGATGGACCCTCAAATTGTTAGCGTTGAAAGTCAATGAGGTTTGAGTTTACAAGACCCAATGGACTACAGCAAATGAAGAAACACTTACCACTGGGAATGTGAGCATTCACCATGGCTGTTTCCCCAGGGCTCAGAGCAGAGGGAAGAGGTAGAAATGATCGCTTACTTTACAGGCTGCTGGCTGACGTCTGACTTCTAATCAGAACGCCTGTAGGTGCTCACAGCTACCCTTCTAAGAGCCTGTACTTGCCAGTGGCCACTTCTTCACATCCTCCCTGTGGCTCACTCCAACCATAAAAGCAAGGCTCCATCTGCTTCCTTGAAGGAACTTTTACACACACGCAGTGCCCAAATTTTGTGGCTGTCACCTCAGCGCTGGGACCTCAAATCTCCTAACTTTGATAGCCAACATGGCGCAACACTCCAGGTTTCTACAGGACCATACTCAATAAATAAGAAAGCAGTTTTCAAGTGGGAACAAAAACACTTCTTGCAAGGAAAGGATCTGAATAGACATGTTCCCAAAAAAGATGTAGAAATGGCTAACAGGTACCTGAAAAAGTGCTCCACATCACTGAATATAAGGGAGACACAATAAATACCATTCTATTAATAGAATGTCCATTATCAAGCAGATAAGAGATAATAAATGTTGGTGAGGATGTGGAGAAAATGGAACACTTGTACACTCTTGGTAAGGATGTAAACTGGTGCAGTCACTACTGAAAACAGTATGGAGGTTGCTTGAGAAATTAAAAATAGCTCTACCATAATCTAGCAACTCCAATTCTGGGTATATATCCAAAGGAAATGAGACCACTATCTAGAAGAAATATTTATACTCCCATGTTCATTGAAGCATTATTCACAATAGCCAAGGTATATATGATATATACATTATCAGTTCAGTTCAGTCGCTCACGCATGTCCAACTCTTTGCCACCCTATGGACTGCAGCACGCCAGGCCTCCCGGTCCATCAGCAACTCTGGAGTTTACTCAAACTCATGTCCATTGAGTCGGTGATGCCATCCAACCATCTCATCCTCTGCTGTCCCCTTCTCCTCCCTCCTGCAATCTTTCCCAGCATCAGGGTCTTTTCAAATGAGTCAGTTCATCACATCAGGTGGCCAAAGTATTGGAGTTTCAGCTTCCACATCAGTCCTTCCAATGAAAATTCAGGACTGATTTCCTTTAGGATGGACTAGTTGGATCTCCTTGCTGGACCACTGGAAAAACCAAAGCTTTGACTGGATGGACCTTTGTTGGCAAAGTAATATCTCTGCTTTTTAATATGCTGTCTAGGCTGGTCATAACTTTTCTTCCAAGGAGCAAGCATCTTTAAATTTCATGGCTGCAGTTACCATCTGCAGTGATTTTGGAGCCCCCCCTCAAAATAAAATCTCTTGCTGTTTCCCCATCTATTTGCCATGAAATAATGGGACTGGATGCCATGATCTTCATCTTCTGACTGGTGAGGTGCGTTTTTTAAAAATTTATTTACTTTAATTTAAGCCAACGTTTCCACTCTCCTCTTTCACTTTCATCAAGAGGCTCTTTAGTTCTTCTTCGATTTCTGCCACAAGGGTGGTGACACCTGCATATCTGAGGTTATTGGCATTTCTCCCAGCATCTTGATTCCAGCTTGTGCTTCACCCTGTCCAGCATTTCTCATGATGTAAGTTAAATAAGCAGGGTGACAATATACAGCCTTGACGTACTCCTTTTGGAACCAGTCTGTTGTTCCATGTCCAGTCCTAACTGTTGCTTCTTGACCTGCATACAGGTTTCTCAAGAGGCAGATCAGGTGATCTGGTATTCCCAGAAATTTTCTTAAAGAATTTTCCACAGTTTGCTGTGATCCACACAGTCAAAGGCTTTGGCATAGTCAATAAAACAGAAGCAGATGTTTTTCTGGAATTCTCTTGCTTTTTCAATGATGCAACGGATATTGGCAATTTGATCTCTGGTTCCTTGGCCTTCTCTAAATCCAGCTTGAACTTGAACATCTGAAAGTTCATAGTTCACATACTGTTGAAGCCTGGCTTGGAGAATTTTGAGCATTGGTTTGTTAGCTTGTGAGATGAGTGCAATTGTGCAGTACTTTGAACGTTGTGTTTCTTTGGGATTGGTTTGAAAACTGACCTTTTCCAAACCTCTGGCCACTGCTGAGTTTTCCAAATTTGCTACCATATTGAGTGCAGCACTTTCACAGCATCGTCTTTTAGGATTTGAAATAGGTCAACTGGAATTCCATCACCTCCACCAGCTTTGTTCATAGTGATGCTTCCTAAGGCCCACTTGACTTCGCATACCAGGAAGTCTGGCTCTAGGTGAGTAATGACACCATCGTGGTTAACCGGGTCATGAAGATCTCTTTTGTACAGTTCTTCTGTGTATTCTTGCCACCTCTTCTTAATATCTTTTGCTTCTGTTAGGTCCATACCATTTCTGTCTTTTATTGAGCCCATCTTTGCATGAAATGTTCCCTTCTTATCTCTAATTTTTTGAAGAGATCTCTAGTCTTTCCCATTCTATTGTTTCCTCTATTTCTTTGCACTGATCATGGAGGAAGGCTTTCTTATCTCTCCTTGCTATTCTTTTGAACTCTGCATTAAATTGGGTATATCCTTCCTTTTCTCCTTTGCCTTTTGCTTCTCTTCTTTTCATAGCTATTTGTAAGGTCTCCTCAGACAACCATTTTGCCTTTTTACATTTCTTTTTCTTGAGGATGGTCTTGACCCCTGCCACTTGTACAATGTCCTGAACCTCTATCCATAGTTTTTCTGGCACTCTCTCTGTCATATCTAGTCCCGTGAATCTCTTTCTCATTTCCACTGTATAATCATAAGGGATTTGACTTAGCTTGTACCTGAATGGTCTAGTGGTTTTCCCTACTTTCTTTAATTTCTATTTGAATTTGACAATAAGGAGTTTATGATCTCAGTCACAGTCAGCTCCCGATCTTGTTTTTGCTGACTGTATAGAGCTCTTGCATTTTTGGCTGCAAAAATATAATCAGTCTGATTTCAGTTTTGACCATTTGGTGATGTCCATGTGTACAGTCCTCGCTTATGTTGTTGAAAGAGGGTGTTTGCTATGACCAGTGTGTTCTCTTGGCAAAACTCTATTAGCCTTTGCCCTGTTTCCTTCTTTACTCCAAGGCCAAATTTGCCTGTTATTCCAGATATTTCTTGGCTTCCTACTTTTGCATTCCAGGCCCTTATAATGAAAATGACATCTATTCTGGGTGTTCTAGAAGGTCTTATAGGTCTTCAGAGAACCATTCAACTTCACCTTCTTCAGCATTACTGGTCACGGCATAGACTTGGATTACTGTGATACTGAATGGTTTACCTTGGAAATCAACAAAGATCATTCTGTTGTTTTTGAGATTGCATCCAAGTACTGCATTTTGAACTCTTTTGTTGACTATGATGGCTACTCCATTTCTTCTAAGGGATTCTTGCCCACAGTAGTAGATATAATGGTCATCTGAGTTAAATTCACCCATTTCAGTCCATTTTAGATCACTGATTACTGAAAAGTTTATGTTTACTCTTGCCATCTCCTGTTGGACCACTTCCAATTTGCCTTGATTCATGGACTTAACATTCCAGGTTCCCATGCGGTATTGCTCTTTACAGCATCAGACTTTACTTCCATCACCAGTCACACCCACAACTGGGTGTTGTTTTTGCTTTGGCCCCATCTCTTCATTCTTTCTGGAGTTAGTTCTCCACTGATCTCCACTAGCATACTGGGCGCCTTCTGACCTGGGGAGTTCATCTTTCAGTGTCCTATCTTTTTGCCTTTTCATACTGCTCATGAGGTTCTCAAGGCAAGAATACTGACGTGGTTTGCCATGCCTTCTCCAGTGGGCCATGTTTTGCCAGAACTCTCCATCACGACCCGTCCTTATTGTGTGGCCCTACATGGCATGGCTCATAGTTTCATTGAGTCAGACAAGGCTGTGGTCCATGTAATCAGATTGGTTAGTTTTTTGGGACTGTGGTTTTATTCATTAAAAATCAGTATAATGAAATATTCAATCATAAAAATGAAGGAAGGTGTATCATTTGTGCCAACATAGAAGAAACCAGAGGACATTATCCTAAGTAAAATAAAGCAGATAGAAAAAAAACATATACCATATATCACATATATGTGGAATATTAAAAAAAAAGTTGAATTCATAGAAACAGGTTTGAATGGTGGTTGCCAGGGGTTGGTGTGGGGAGGCAGGGTAAATAAGGAGAAGGTAGTAAAAGAGTACAAACTTTCACTTATAAGATGAATACGGTCTGAGGATCTACCATGTAAAGTAGTGACTACAGCTGACAATACTTTATTATTCAATTGGAACGTACTAATAGAGTAGAACTTGTGTTCTCACTAAAAACAACACTAAAAGGTAAATATGTGAGGTGACAGATGTGTTAGTTAACTGGGAATTTCTTCAGTTGAGGGAATATATAACAAGTCATCATATTATACACTTTAAAATAATGCAATTTTACTTCTCAATGACACATCAATAACGCTGGGAAAAAACAGAGAAAAATACCATTGCCAAGTTTGGCTAGGAGATCTAAGTTCTGTGTGGTCAAGAAGGTTCTTGCACCATTTCCAGTTCCTGAATTACTAACCCATTGCTAGGAATAGAGTAGGCACTGCTGAGTTTTTCCAGCGAGTTACGGAATTTCCCTTCTAATCTCATAAATTCTCTTGGTTCCTAATGTTTTTCTCTTGTCTGTGTTTTTCCAGCTTTTTGAGTGTGCACTCATCTACATCCCATTAATTCCCCCCTCTCCTGACCATCTTTACTCTTCTTACTGCTTATCAGCTAAGTAGAATTAAAGGAAAGACCTGCTCTTAATTAGTAGATGTGATAAAATGGCATTGTAATAAGACAGAGGTCAGTGCTTTATTTGGGAGTAAGCCCTATGAGAAAATTCAAGGTTCTCCTTGAAATTGGAGCACTGGAATGCAGACAAAAAGCAAACACTATGAGAGAAAATGGCTCAATTTAAAGGCGAATTTCCAAAAGCATTATAACAAAGGACAACACGGAGAGTGAAAGTGTTTTCAAATTGGTCCCAGTTTGTAAAGAATGTGTTTCTCTTGCTTTATTGTGTACAGAAATGATCTTCAACATCCTTTCTCAGGTAAAGCTGATTTTTGCCCCTAATGGGTGTACTAATGCTCAATAAAGCAAAGTCAAGGGAATTTCAGGAAAAGCCAGCTCCTGGTAGACTTTTCCCCCTTTGGTTTCTTTAACTGGGAAAAGGTAAGCAATCTGTAGATAACTGGAACATTTCAAATAGGTTTTTAATCATATTCTAATTCATTCTCTATATAGTAGGACAATAGGGTCCTGCAAGAAGATAATGACCAAAATCTCCAATTTTTGTGAATGCTATTGTTAGTGACTAAATGTTTGTGTTTTCCCCAGATTCATATGCTGAAATCCTAACTTCTGATGTGATGGTATTGAGAGGTGGAGGCCTTTGGTGGTAATTAGGTCATGAAGGTGGGGTCCTCACAAATAGGATTAACACCCTTATAAGCTTCTCTTATAAGAGAGAGCTCTTGCCCTTTTTCTGCCATGTGAGAATACAACAGAAGATGTCAGTCTGCAAACCAGAGAGGGCCCACACAAGAATCTGACAATACTGATAGCCTGATCTTGGACTTCTAGCCTCTAGAACTATGAAAAATAAATCACTGCTGTTTATAATCCACCCAGTCTATGGCACTCTGTTAAAGCAGCTGAACTAACAAATACAATGGTCTTATTTGCAGACATAATTAAATGAAGGATCTTGGAATGTGAACATCCTGGATTTAGGATGGGTCCTAAGCCCGAGGAGTTGATGTCATACACATGCATCTCACAATTATAATCTTAAATCCTAAAAACAACTCATTCTGCTAAGTTCTACTTTATTTTGCAAAAGAGAAAGCAATGGTCGTTAGTGTCAGGCGACTTGTTTGAGGCTACCCCACTAACAGGTGGCAGAGTTTGGGATTCAAACCCCATTCAACCGACTCCAAAGCCAGGATGGTGGTGCTGGGGGGGTGGGGGGGGCTTCTTGCACTAAACTGCACTGGTCTCTACCTCTGGCTGTCACTGTGTGGGGCTGAAGGACAAAGAAGGGCACTGCCTAGGTCAGCCTCAGAGAGGGACATGGGTGACTCAAATTTTTCATTGCTCTGCACGAGTCTGTGAATGCATGCAAAACTATGGCTAGTATTGATTTAGGGGGTTATAAATACATTTTAGTGAGTAGCTAGATTTACAAAAAGGATTTGTGAATAATTAGAATCAACTATTTCCAATATATATGTTATACTTGGAAGTATATAAATATATATTTATATATTTCTTTCAATCTCTTTCCTTGGTCCATGTTCCTATTTTCTAAAGGTGTGGCTACCCACTTTGGGTCCTTATTAGGCCTGACTGAAACATACATGAGGCCCATGGCTGCCAAATAGATTCTCTAGTAAGAAAATCTCATCAGATCCCTTTGCTGACTATTCTGGATTTTCTAAAGTGTTGGCTGTACAAAGGAGCTATGTGGACCTGACCCTTGAACACTTGTGAACTCTATTTGTCCTTCTTTGCATAGAATTAGAGGCCTCCCATCTATCCCCCTTTTTCGACCTTTTTTTATAGGTGAAAACTATATTTGAACCCGAAATTAGCACCCTCACAGTCTCCATAAAATTACCTCTTAGAGACAACACTGCTCTCTGCTTTCAAAGAAGGCCACGCCTGAGTATCTGCAGTGTTTGAGGAGACAGTGCAATGTTGAATTGCAGGAGCAGGAAATGTGCATATGTACTGTTTTCGGCTCTAAGAACTCTGATATACAGTAAGTAGGGAGCCTTTGGGTTCTGCATACTCTCTGTAAAACAGAGCGTATTTTACCTGAAAACAAAAACAAATCATTTCTGAATAATTAATATTTGCTGGTTCCACCAGCCTAAGTGATCTGTTTAGTATCTGATTGGATTAGAGAAGGAAGGGAGGCTGAACTTCTCCTTCTTCTGACACCTCATGCATACTTTAGGACTTTGGGGTGTCTTACCTCTTCCATAAGTTTGGCTGTCCAGGACCACCACACTGAATGCACCAATGAGACCAACCTAGTTCCAAAGTCAGGGGTGATAACTCGGATAAAAGTATCCCAAGTGAGTCCTCCAGAGGTGGATGGATACTCCGTCAGATCTATTCACCAATCCCTCCCTTTTACTTCCCCCACCTCTGCAAAACCCCAAACACTCTCTCTCACACAGCAGTCAGCTTTATTATTGATTCTGTCCCTGTGTTCCTCCAAAATCTGACATTCAGAAATTTCAATGAAAACTGCTATCTCCTCCTCCCAGTATCAGCAAAGGACATGGGAGACGTAACACTGCTGGGAGATGGGACTGCAGATCAGAGACAGATGGAGTCAAAGACAGAGACAGAGGAGAAATCATACACAATATCCTTCTGGGAATGGAAACTGGGAGGCATCAGAAAGACAGCTCGAAAGTCATTCTGTCTATAAAGCTGTTCTAAACCAAAGGTTAAGAAGTTTGCCTTCAAGAATTTTTTCCCTAAAACCCCTTCACTTCCATTCCATCTATCTGAACACTCCATCATGGGTCACATCAAAGAGGTGACACTGTCAACTAAAGAGAGGTCAGCCCTTTCAAACAGGACTTGATCAGATGGAATAACAGCCGACTTTATCGTGAGAACTGGATCAGCTGGGAAGTCCCATTTGTTACTTAGAGTTTTCTCAAGAATGATTTCCATTGAGGCTTTTCTTTTTGTAAGAGTTACCACTTCTTTTTCAGTGAAACTAATACCTGCAGTGCTATTTTCTGCTCTTCCATGTTGCATTTCATCATGGTTTTTACTTTTCTTCACTTATCGAGTCCACAGTGTTCTATGAAAATGAAAAGGATATAATCCTCACCCTTGCTGAATTCTCCATAATAAGCCTCAGAATAAGGTCAATACCACACTCTATGTTTTGCTTCGACTCTCATGTGTTTTCTATCATTTTAGCATTTTCTTTGCAGAAGGCTCCTATCAGACTTTCAAATGGCTGAAACACTTTTATTTCTCCAAAAAAACATAAGTTTCACCCATCTGTTCAGCAGAAATTTATTGTGTGTGAGGCATGGCCTTAGGCCCTGAAAACATAATTGTGAACAACCCACTCAAGTGCATGCCTTTATATGACTTTTATTCTAGCAGGAAAGACAGTTAATATATAGACACTCAGGTAATGAAAGGTCCTAAGAAGAAAAATAAAGCAGAGGGAAAGAGTGAAGATCCTCATCATTGCCACCACCATTATTTTATTACTGCAAACACAAACAAGTGTAAATGCTGGAAACATACAGGGAAACCCACGGGGCTACGGTACTTTTCAGCCTTCATTTCACAGTGGCTGTAGATTTATTCACTGCATTATCCAGGGACTCTGCAGTTTAATCAGAACATGATCTGTCACTTCCAAAATACAGTAGGTGACCTCATTGGTGCTTTAATCACATAGTATCATAACTACTCAGACTTCCAAAAGCATTTCTACTCAAACCCTTGTCCTTATCTGACCTTGACATACTGAAAGTGTTTATGAAGCCTGCAATTTAGAAGGGCTGACTTCTCTTTTAATCTGAGTTATTGGCAGAACTGTTGGTCATACTTGGTTAATCTTCCTTTACCTTTAGGCAGAAATCTTTGTGGCTTCAAACTGCTGTGATAAAACTTTTAAAATGGCTAATCTTTATGGAGAAAAATCTTCCTGGGGCATACGATTTTTTTGCTTAATAGATTCACTCTCTGCAAATGATCCTAACCATCCACCAAAGGATTTCATACATTTTTGTTTCTTCTCTTAGACAGTAAAAACATATGTTATTCTTGTAAAATTACACTTGAGAAGAGATTGCTGTTGTATGCTCTGATCAAGCTGTAAATTACTTCTTAATTCTGATATTGATTATTTATCTGTAGGCAAGTTAACCTATTTGATCTGATGCAGTTACTAAATAGAGTTACAACCTCAAAGATCTAAATTAGTCTGGTCTTACCTCTCCTTTCCTGAGTGACCGTAAATGAATTATTAACCTCTGTCTACTTCTTCATCTATAAATCTTAATAAAGTTAAAAACTGCAGTGATATCCCAAGGATGATTTGATAGAGGAAAATTCCATTCATACAGGTTTCTGCAGAGAGTGATAAAAATCAACTATTTACAACACTATACTTTTCTAAGAGCTGATGATTAAGGAGTACAGATCAAGTGTCTTTAAGGTTATGTGGACAACTAGAATTAGACAAAAGTCTGAATAACACCACAATCTAACCCATCAAAAATAGAGGAGAAAATTCTATTTTTGCATCATAGTGTGGTGACAAGATTGCTAGGTCACTGAAGTATTAGAAAGTGAGAGACTTTTCGGTTGTTAAATATTATTAAGAAAATTCAAATAAGATAAAGGATTGTAGCATGTGTCTGAGCACATGTCTTTGAAAGTATTTATTTCTACTAATTGAAGGGTTGTGGATCTTACCTAACATTTTAAACTCTAAATTCCTTCAAGGAATTTATAGATTTTTATTTTCTTTTAAAAAGAAAGTGTCTAATCCTTCTTACTTCATTTCTCCTCCTTGTCCTCTCACCAAATCACAGACAAATATTGGAAAATGAACTCTTGCTCTCATCTCCATGTGTATATTGAATAAATATGTCTTTGAATATGAATTTTTGACAGTCATTCCAAACAACTGACTAGTAAACTAAAAATAAGTGGAAAGAGTCTATATATATCTTAGTCAGAAAAAAAAGAGCCTTACTAGAATCAGCTAGTGTTTCTACCAATATGACTGGCTGGAAAATTAATGAATTTCTTATAACCACCTATTATAATAATAGTTACTTTTCTCAAGTACCTGATATAGGTTAGGTATTCCTATGGCTATTTTTTTATACAGCATGAATAATCATTGAAACAGCCCTATAAAGTTTAATGGAGAGGTTTATTAAGGTTAAACTATTAATCCAAGAATATACAACAAGAAGCAAAATTATGATTTGAATCCAGTTCTCTGTGGACCTCAGCACTGAATTTGTTTCCACAATACCAAGTGATTTCTAAATAAATAATTGCTCAATACACACTATGGCAGGAAAGAAAGATAGCTCCCAGAAGTTTTCCCTTAGTATCTAGAGAAACAGAAATATAAATTCTAATAAAAACGAACACAAATTTAAAACTAAAGATAATTACATTAAACATTTTAAACTGAAAAAAGTATTACCATTCCAAAGAGTGTAGAAATTGTACCAGACCATTTCAAAAATAGAACATTATTTTCTCTCCTGATAGATCATAATAGGCTACCGTCATGCACTGTCCTTTAACCTTTGTGGATGATCACATCACTAATGTGATAGCTCTTTGTGGTGCAGATGCGGCTGAAGACTGATTTGTGACCAGCACTCTTTCCCACAATATGTTCTCATAAAGATGCCCCTTCTTTGCAGCTGCAGTTACTCTTTGCAAGGTTTTCTTCCTATGTGCATTTCTCTTTGGGTTTTCCAGTGGTAAAAAGATCTGCCTGCCAATGCAGGAGAGGAGGGTTGGATTCCTGGGTGGGGAAGATTCCCTGGAGGAGGAAATGACAACCCACTCCAGTATTCTTGCTTGGAAAATTCCGTGGACAGAGAAGCCAGGTGGGGTACAGTTCCTGGCGTCGCAAAGAGTCAGACATGCCTGAGCACTTATGCAGTTCTCTTATACCTCATCATCTGCTCAAAATCTTTGTTTAAAACGGGACTCCCCATTTCTGCTCATTGTATCCACTGTAATCTATCAGACAGTGACTTCTAAGCGCTCCAGGGCTCGGCCCCATTATCTGAGGTGGTTTGTGTAAACCGCCTCTGCTCACTGCACTTAAGCTCCTCCTGTAACAGCTGTTTGGGTAGCCTGCTGCCATCCATATTCTCAGCTTGGACAACACTGATAAACTGTTATGACAAGTAGCACTTTTAACTATTAATCAACACAAAATGTGCAAAACATAGTGCTCAAAGACAGGATGTGTTCTTCCCTTTGATTTAGTTGGGGGATGATACTATACAGAGGAAAAGAATATGGGACAAGACACATAAGTGGTTCTGATAACTGATCATATAAAGGCTCATGTATAAGGTGGGAAATAAACTTGGTTTGGAAGATGAGTAGGATTTCCAAAAAATGATTGGTGGTGGTAGGGAGACTAGAGGGCATGTAGCAGCCACTACTCGGGAAAACTTATTACATGCCAAGTTCTCTGGTCTATATATGCATTATGCCCAAACAGATTATTAAGGGTCCTTATTGATTTTCTTCAACTTTCCTCAGTTTTTAGAGATAAGCAGCAGAGGCTCAGAGGAACCATTATTCAAGCAGAGGAACAGAAATTCCAACAGAAAATTCAAGCCCCTAAAGTTTAAATCACAGTCAACAGCCCAAGCAAAGATGCAGAAGGGGAAATACAACAAAGACATTTCAGAATGTTGGAGCATTAAGAAGAGTTGCTTTTAAAACAGCTGGCATCACTGCAGGTAATTAAATGTGCATCTTTGAAAGTTCCAGAGTAGGCTGAGCTTTTTTTTTTTTTTTCGAAATGCATGGTTTATTTTTTATTTTGCTTATCATATTTTACAAACAAATGATTCCAGTCCTTGTTTCCTGGTGGTAAAGTGCACATTCAAGGTTATTTGGAAGATGGACTTCTAAGTAGAGAAATTAATGTTGGGGTTCTTAGCAAGAAGTCTAAGACATTGTTGGCCAGTTGTTTTGATTAATTTCAAAAGGAAATCACAAAAATAAAACAAATCTGCTTAGATCTTTATCCCAGGAAAGACATCTTTCTGTTCTTTCATGAATGGATATTTGGGATAGGAATTTTAGAAAAAGAGACCAAGATGAACTTTTTCCCTTAGCTATGACCAAGAACAGGGCCCAATCTAACAAAAAGCCAGTTGTACCAATATGATATTTCTTCCTCTTAAAATATTGTTCACAATTCCCCAGCATGGATTTTTCTTTGATACTTTGCTCATTACAATCCAGTTTACAGTGGATTGAAAAACATTTGATTTCTTTTCTCCATACTATCTTTATTTGCCCTTAATATTTTTGCATGCTGATACCTCTTCTGCATTCCTTTTTATACAGTATCCAAGTTTTACCAAAAATCATAAAGAAACTTTGTGTAAACAAAACCTTTGGTAGGAGAATCAGCATAATACTTCTGAATACATAAGTTATGATCACAATGCTCTGACTCAGATCAAATAGCGGCAGAAAAATGTAAAGGTTAAAGATGAGTAAAAGATTTGCCAACTTTCTATTTTTAAACATCTGGTCATTTCTTTACATAAGATCTTTAAAATGTAGCAGGGGGTACAGTATGTTTTTATTCAAAAATACAGTCTACATTTTATGCATTTCCATGTCACTTTCTATTATGACTAAAAATTTTCACACCCCTAGAGACTCAACAATAAAAGAGCCCAGAAATTTGAGACAAACTGTGAGAAAGATGAGAAATGAATCACTAGAGTGTCTAAAATAGATATGAGACTAACTGAATGTTTGCTTTTTTATGTGCCCCAAACTAGAAGTCTTAATTGTGATTCATGAAGCCATTAATTTTTTTTTTAGGTCAGAGAGTTAATTGAATAATGATTTTTAATTGAGTGCTAAAGATTCTTAACTCACTTTAAAAAAATAAGCAAGTACTTAAATCATATAGATAGTTCAGGAAAATGAAGGGAGCTTTAGGACACAAATTTCATCAGCAATCTCAGATTCATAGCTGAACATTGAAGGTGAAGAAATTTGTATGACTACACACATTATTTTCACAGGTAAAATTGATGCATTAGTGCAACTGTGAGAACCTGACAATACTTAACCTGTGAAATAATCTAATTTATTATTTTCCAAACTACTTGATTAACCTGTAACTTCTATATAATCAGAAATATGTAAGTATGGTTGGCTGAAAAACATTTCTTAATTAACATATGTTGTCCTAATAGTTATATTCACTAGATAAATCGTTTGAATTACCATTTCCTCCAAAACTTTGACAGACACAAGTAAAATTGATGTCAGATGAAAACTGGTTGTCTTTGACTGTATGTGAAATGACCTCATCAGGCCTTTTTATTATCTTATAGCTCTCTGTCAATCATGTTGTTTATGAAGTCTTCTCAGTTAAAACTTTACTTAAAATTCCCCTTTTTAAACTTTCTTCCAGTTCCTGTTTACACACATGCGTTTATTCATTCTTTCATTAAGCATCTAACATATTCCAGAAAATATACACCATATTTGTTTATATTTCTGCTTCCTGGATATGCCCAAGTTAAGTTTTGCTGCAAATGTTTCTCCCTCCATGGAATTCCCTTTCTTTCCTCTCCAAGTAACTTTTTCCCATCTTTCAAGAATCATCTGAAAGATGATAAAAGTTTAACTTTTATTTTTAATCACTTGATGTCACAGGGATCTTGGCCACTAAATCTAAGTCATTAGTTACTTAGCTAGCTATTTAACTTCCTTGTCAGACATGTCTTATTTCCCAATAAGTTGGCAAGCTCATGTTAGTGATCCTAAGAAGTTTTTTTTTGCACAGCACTAAACACAATGAATATTTAGTGTTTAAAATTATGGGTTAAGTGGAAGAAAGAATGATTAAATGGCTGACTGACTGACTGACAGAGAAGAACTGAATTTGACTAGTCGCCCAGAAGTCATCAAAGCACATAAATTATATTAGGGAGGTTGAGGGAAGCATACACTTCCCAAAGGGACAAAAAAACATGGCACCAGAGACTTATTTCCATTCAGTATAAAGAGTACAACAGCAATGCTAGAAGTTTCAACACGGATTCCTTCAAAATCTGTGGTCATAAACTCCTGGTCCACTGCAATGGAGTGAAGTGAAAGTTGCTCAGTCGTGTCCAACTCTTTGTGACCCCGTGGACTATACAGTCCATGGAATTGTCTAGGCAAGAATACTGGAGTCATAGTCTTTCCCTTCTCCAAGGGATCTTCCCAATCCAGGGATCAAACTCAGGTCTCCCACATTGCAGGCGGATTCTTTACCAGCTGAGCCACAGGGAAGCCCAAGAATACTGGAGAGGGTAGTCTATCCCTTCTCCAGCAGATCTTCCCAACCCAGGAATTGAACCGGGGTCTCCTGTATTGCAGGTTGATTCTTTACCAACTGAGCTATCAGGGAGGTCCCATTGCAATGGAAACTCGATCTAAATTAATGAGACAGTGTAATAGACAAATTTTTATACAGCAGGAACTTCCCCTAAACCTGTATGTTTCTTGACACAAGACCCTCAAACTATACTTCCCACCAAAGTAGGAGCTAATTGAAGACCATGATTACATAGGTTTTTGCACTCTGGGAGACACAGGTGATGACAAAGCAGTAGGCATTAGAGATAAAAAACAAAATGACAATAGCAAAATACACACACACACACACACACACACACACACACACACA
>ML663566.1:1313111-1576429 GCA_007570785.1 Antilocapra americana
ACACACACACACACACACACACACACACACACACACAGCTGTCCTCCCTAATCCCAGTCAATCTTACATAAAACTTGGTCACTTTTTTTTCCCACAGTCTATTCAATTTCATTGGTTTAAAGCCAAGGAAACTGCCTCCTGGATAACATTTAAACAACAGATTCACTGCCTTAACAACAGAAACGAAGACAGTAAGGAGATTTGGAAAAAATAGTCATAAGGTTTGGAAATTGATTTGGATATTTTGCTGGCTTTTGCATCTCTTATGTCAAACTAGACAGGCTGCTGATTAATCTGTTTAGGTACAGGACTAGATTCCATCTCATGCTTTAGACCAAAATAGACTTCAAACCTGGTTTCATCCATATAGCCTTTAAGGAAAGATCTTCAGGGCAAGTATGGACCCTGAATCTCAGATGCTTTCCTGACACATGCCATTTTCCTTTCTGTAACATTATTGTATTTATAATTATTTGTTTAATGCCTATTTTTTTCCCACTATAAGCCTGTGAGGGCAGGGACTTTGTTGTCTTCTTCAGTATTTTAAAGTCATTATGGTGTCAATACAAAGCTCAATATATGCAATGAAGGTTTAATGAATAAATGTGCATTCTGAACTCAAATCCAGGTCATTATTAAGAAATGTAACCGTATAATTCAATAAGACAGTTACTAACCTCCAGAGACTTAATTGTTTGAGTTTCCTGAAGCCAAGACAGTCTGAAATGCTTGGTAGTAATTTAATGACAGTAAGTTAATAAGACTGTTTCTTGGATAGGACTTCTCAGGTGGTGCTTGTGGTAAGAATTCTCCAACCAGTGCAGGAGACATAAGAGATGTGGGTTTGATCCCTGGGTTGGGATGATCCCCTGGAGGAGGGTATGGCAATTCACTCCAGTGTTCTTGCCTGGAGAATCCCATGGACAGAGGAGCCTAGCGGACTACCCATCCATAAGGCTGCAAAGAGCGGGACACAACTGAAGTGACTTGTGTGCACGCATGCATTCCTTGGTTAATAGAAAACCTCCCCAACAATCCTTTTTGCTATTTATGCTTGCTGTATTCCTTACATTTTCATGAAAACTACACTAGAGTTTTATATTATATGAGTGATAGTAGAGCAAGGATGGATGTAGGCAATGGGAAAAATATAATGAAATATGTGAAGGACTCAACACATTAAAAGGGGAATGAGGGGCTTTTTGACAAGGTACACTATTAAGCATTTTCTGAGGAAATCACATATGTACCCCCTAAAGGCAGTCAGTCATCTGGCAGCTGAGTCTCCATCCTGGTGTACGGTTTTTAATGAATGAAGGGAGCTGGAGACTAGTGTCTCCTAGCTGAATATTTTCCATCCTGAAGGAGTCACTGCAGATGCTGCACCACTTAATAAAGTACATCATAAATCTGGAACACATGGATCTACACTTTCAACATTTAAGAGAAAAATGAATGCAAAATTCTACCATGAATCTGAAGAGGGTGCATTTTATAAATCCTTTATTAATTGGGATAGACTGTCATTATATTTTAAATGTTTGTGTGCTCTTTAAACAGGAAAACACAATTTTACTGAAAAGAAATACAGTTAATACTTGCAGGAAAATAATACTTAACAGTCAAGAAATTTTGTAAACAAGAATACCAAGTCTTGAACTCATACTCTACCCAGCCTCAATAATTGGTTATAAGCTTTAGATAAATGTTAGACTTACATATAGACATCTAGACATTTTTTAAATATATTTTTTTGTATGTTTCTCTTGGGATTCCCAAAATTTACTTCAGAGTCTCAACTGTTCTGTCAGTTTTTAAAGATGGCTGAGGCAAGTGATAATACAAGAAATGAAACTGACACGTGGATAAAAGACTAACAGGAAACCTATTTTATTTCTTCCAGTATCAATCAACAAAGTATATACGGGGAATATATATTGGTCTTGCTGTCACATTTAAAAATCATATGACTATTGTGTCTCTAGGTAACATTATTCTGATGCTGGGCAAAATACTTACATATTATTTAGTAAACTATATTTTTTCCTGCTAAACAATTTTTATCCATTCCTGGAGAAAAACTATTTTCAAAATATTGGGAAATTGTATTTTCCCTTTTGGCTTGTTGAAGTTCAAACAAATCATTTGCTTTTGTACACAAGCAAGAAATAATCCAAGTCTTAAAAAAATTATAAAGGTTAAAAACATGATTTCTTGTGTTTTCTGTAAAACTCCACTTACATAGCAATTACTCCAATAAGGAACAATTAATTTAAAGGTGGAAAAAAAGTTAAACATTTTTTCCTACTATATAGTATTTATCCATGTCTGTCCAGGAAAAAAATGTATTTTCTGTTTGGTGGGAAGCATTTTCTCCCCCCGAAAGCTGTCTTAGAGCATTTGATAAGGTTTAAATATCAAACATGAATCCATCCATCAGATCATACCTGTGGGTAGTTATATTGTGATAGGGAATGGCTTTTTCAAGAACAGTAAAAGCCAGTTACTTTTCCATAATGTTATCTTTAAGGTGGCACTTGGAGTTCTGATTAGCTCTTTAGTTTCACAGAAAGCACACACACACACCCTGCAACATGTAGCCTTATTTAAACAGCTCTAGTAAACATCATGGTTTATATAAATGAAGCCTACCATCAAATAGGTTGGAGGGGTTCAGGGGTGGGGAATATCAAAGGAGGAAAAATACTAAAAATTAAAACACATTTTCTCTTGCTATTTGTTCTCTTTGCATCAGTTCTCAAGGAAGACTTTCATTTAATTTGAAGAATTCTTTAGAGTCTAACCACATTGATAGCCAGAATGAAGTAACTCCTACAAGAAACATTATGTTTGTTATGTGCTTCTATTTCTGTAACCTATTTACCTCATAAAGCCTGACAGATGACTTCACAGCACAGCCTCAAATTCATGCAGAGTTCACAGTAAAAACTCTAGTGTGAATATTACTAACGTTTTATATATATAAATATATATATATATACACACACACATATAGCTCTCATATATATATATATATATATATATATATATATGTTTTTGCTGTAAGAAGTTGGTGTAGAAGAGTATGTCTTAAAAGAGAAAGTGCTTTCTCTCAACATTATGAAGGTTATAAACCACTCCATATGCACTCAGTAACTTTAAAATATTGCCCAAAGGATGGCTGAAAAATAGGTATTTCAGAATAAGATTATCATAAATCAAAAACTGGGAGTTCAAATGAGAAACCAAGATAACACATCACTTTATATACTAGTCATTAAAAAACAGCGGCTCAATTTGAATTTTTATGTCTAGTCCGAAATACAATTGCATTAGTATAAACTGGTGATATTTGATGGCATTTTCTTTTCTCAACCTATGAAACTTTGTGAATGTGATCGGAAGCCATGAATTTATCAGTCAAGGAGTTAATGTGAGGGAAAAATCACGACCACCTCCAGTAAAACCACTGATAAGACTCAGTGGCTAAGCAAACTCAGTATTATGGGAAAATACTAAATAAAGTATGGAACGGTGTTATTAAAACCTTGATAAAATCATTTCACATCAATGTAAATACATAGGATACATTTACTTTTTATTGTATAGGCATTTCAATTTTTGTCATGATATACATACATGGGTGGAAATAGTTTGATGAGTATATATGTGATATATGAGCTTTAAATATAAAGAACCTACAACATAATAAAGAAGCTATTAAAAATAATCTTGTCTGCATTAATCATCTTGGGAGGCCTTATATACCTTAATCCCATGATGAAGTCACTATTAAAAAAATACATGGAATGTCTCTGTGGAAATGCTTTCAGAGCCTGGAATAACTGCAGATTAGAATGTTCACAGAAAAAACTGTTCCTTGTTAATGACAAATTCCAGTTTTTCCAATAGCTAGAGTTTCTACAAAATCACTTTAATTCTTAAAGATGTGAGACTGATTTTCCCATTTGGCTTGTGACTGAGGACCATGCAGCAAGCTGAAAAGTCACCACCAAGGAGGAAGCCTAAGGAAGAGGATGACTTAGTTGATCCCTTAAGGATAACCCCCAATCCAGAAATCTAGAGGCAAACCTACACAGCAAACAGTTGTCCAGAAGAAACCAAAAAATGAACTCCATTCATTCCTGAAGGCGGTGTCACCACGGTGGACGAGCAGGTGTCTAGGGTGCTCGTCTTTCTGTTGAAGTTACATCCTTGAGTCTGTCTTCCTATCTGAAGCATTTGATATTCTTTCTAGAATTTTTAATCACGTGGGCTGTTTTAAAAGTCTTTATTGAATTTGTTACCATATTGTTTCTATTTTACATTTTGTGTTTTTTCGATCATGAGGCATGTGGGATCTTAGTTCCCCAATCAGTGATTGAATCCCCATCTTCTACATTGGAAGGCAATCTGAACCCCTGCACCCCCAGGGAAATCCCGAAGCATCTGCTCTTTATGTGTGTTGCACATGCTCAGGTGTCCTGGACTGAAGAGAAGGTAAGAGGACTTAGACAATGGTTATTAAAAGCTGCTTCTGTGGAAGGGTTGTATCCTGTTTTTTTTGGGGGGGGAAGTTTGCGGCTAAAATTGAAAAGTGATAGAAAAAATAAGGAAAGCCCTCTATTTTAGAGATGGCAGTGGAATCTCAATAAGAAAAATATCCATCCAGTAAAAGGTGGAAGCAAGAAAGTAAGTCCAGGTCTTTGGACTGTTTTTTGTTCCTTTGATTCTTTCATTGGACACTGATTCCCTTATGGCATTTGGCAATGTGCATCATGAGATCCTTATGGGCGAGTAGGAGAAACCTCAGCTGAATATACGTAATATTAGGGCTTCAAAACTCATTGGACAACTTAACTGCAAAAGGAGTGAAAATAGCCTTGCTGATCTAGAAGAGCTACTAGGAAGAGAACAAAGCCTTGAGTTGTTATGATCAACTTTCTATAGGATGTAACAAATCCTTCCCAAATTGCTGAAAGGAGAGGTGATATATTGGATGAATAATGAAAAATTTCTAAAGTGCTGAAGTACTTCAAAATAATTAAGTGACTAAGAAGAATATATTCAAGTAAAAATGTTCAGAATAAAGTCTGGTTCTTTCTCAAACTTAAGAGAAGTATGACAATGTACATTAAAGACCTTTAAAAAGTATATATTTCTGACATTTTAGAATTCACGTTTAGGAATTTTTCCTAAAGAAATTATTATGGATCCATTCAAACATGTTTGTATAGGGATGGTTAAAAGAGAACTGTTTATGATAATAGCAAAGAGAAAACTGCCTTACTATTCAGTTAATATGGAAAAGTTCTCCATATTATCATATCAAAAGTAGCATGAAGAGGTATTTCCTTAGTGAAACGCCATACAGACTTTTAAGAGCTATCAATGAAACTAGTTTGATTTATGAATATACAAGAAGGTTAATGATATGTTGTTGGGTGACAAAAGCAGATTACAGAAGAGCAAATTATGTGAACACGATATCTATAATGTGATTATATAAACTGCATTTTATATATAAAATTGTGTTTTGCAAAAATGTTGATTGTGCCTAATTTTTTTTCATTTTGCTTGTTATTATGAATTAGCCACTAGCACATCTAAATAGCAAAATTAATTTTAAAACAGATACATAAGTATTTAGGCTTCCCTGATAACTCAGTTGGTAAAGAATCTGCCTGCAATTCAGGAGACCCTGGTTCAATTCCTGGGTCAGGAAGAAGGAGAAGGGATAGGCTACCCACTGCAGTATTTCCCTGGTGGCTCAGATGGCAAAGGATCCACCTACAATGTGGGAGACTGGGTTTGATACCTGGGTTGGGAAGATCCCCTGTGGAAGGGAACAGTGACCCACTCCAATATTCTGGTCTGCAGAATTCCATGGACAGAGGATTCTGGTGGGCAATAGTCCATGGAGTTGCAAAGAGTCAGACATGACTGAGTGACTTTCACTTTTAATATAGAAAGTTCTCAAAAGTTTAGGTGAGAATATAGCTCTCTGATTTTCAAAGCGCCATCATTTTCCTTGCAGGAAATCAGGCAAGAAATTACCACTATAAATATTTTTGGAGCACCTGTATTGGGGCGTCACACATCTAGGTTCATTCTAGGCCAAACATCAGTGTGACCTATTGACATGCTTTTTGAAAATGTGGGGATGCTTTAGCAAATGCATTACGGATTCACACACACACACACACACACACACACACACACACACACACACACATATACACACACATATAAATGACTGAGAAGGTATCCATGTTTTCAAGAAGCAACTAATTTTAAATAAATTGTTTCGAGGCAAAATTCTTGAAGTCCTATTGTTCCAAACTGTTGCCCTGAACAGCTGGAGCTGTTCTTTTGTAGGGGAATCTCAGTTTGGCAGACTATACTGGGCTATGAAGAAGCAGTGTCGGCATATGGCATGGCCAAGGTACAATTACCAGTTGAAAGGTAATTACTCTTGAGGTTCAGATGTTCATAGAGATACAGAGAGGGAAAACCAAAGTAAGCTCACCGAAATCTGAAACACAAGTGGAAAAATTCTTGCCAGCCACTGCCTCATAGAATAAAGCACTAAGCATAATGACATCAGCAGAGTGAAGTAAATTTTAGATAATAAAATACACACAACGATGTGCATTATGAACGTTACACCACTCAGGTAGTTAAACTGAAGAGTAGAATACTTAGCAGCAGCACTTCGGAGCATGGTTTCTGTGGTGGTTAATATTATGTTCATATTTTAAGGCCTTTTTTGGCTCTTTCTTTGCATTTGTACTCGTGTGTCCAAGTTTTAGAGCTTTCCCCCCTACTTTTAGTAAATATTTTAACAAGTCTTACTAGCAGGACACTACAAATGTTTAGTTGCTAAGTCATGTCTGACTCTTTTGTGATCCCATAGACTGTTGCCCACCAGGCTCCTCTGTCCAAGGAATTTCCCAGGCAAGAATACTAGAGTGGGTTGTCATGCCTTCCTCCAGGGAATCTTCCCAACCCAGGGATCGAACCCATGTCTCCTTCATTGGCAGGTGGATTCTTTACTACTGAGCCACTAGGGAAGACCGAACACTACAAATGAAGTATGGCAACACAAAGCACAAAGAACAAAAGCAACAACAGAAGCTGTTTCTTTTATTAGTTATATATATATATATATATATAAGAAAATTTCAGAAAGCATGAGGATTGTGTAACAGAGGAAAAGAATAAGATCACTTTTTCTCCGCATATAAAGAACTTTTCCTAAACAAAAATTTAAGAAAAAATAGAGCTGAAGACTACAAACCCACTTATAATATGTGATCTGTTGAAGCAATCTGGTATAAATTACTGATGGAGGTCATGCATAGAGGTCATATGCACAGATGAGCAGGTAGGGCAAAAGTACAAAATGGTCCTGACCCACATCATGAGTTTTCATCTAAAAAAAAAAGAAAACTGGCCTATGATGGCAGTCTTTAAGGCAACAACAAAAGGGCAGTTTTAAAATGCTCAGTGTAGCAACCTACATGTGTCTCTCCTAGATTCAAAACTGGATCCAGAAGACTCGTCACCCATCCATCAACAAGTGTGTGTTGATCGTCTACAGTAAACAGCTCACTGATGGTACACTAAGCCATAAGCAAGTTCCTTATCCTAATAGTTATAATAGTGAGAGTTAGTGATGGACAGGGAGGCCTTGCATGCTGCAGTTCTTGAGGTCCCAAAGAGCCGGACACCACTGAGGGACTGAACTGAACTGAACTGATCAGGCATATACACAAATAACTGTAATATAACCTGCAAGTACCATAGCAGAGGTATGAATAAAGCATTCGGTAGTTTGGAAAAAAATTATTTCCAGTACAATACAATAATCTGCTGTTGGCATAGAAACCATCAGGAGCCTTGGCGAATATTTGGGACAAGCCTGCAGAATCACAAGATGCCTAGTTCTGTGAGACAGCCAGCATATGTGAAAGCCCTTTGGTCACTAAAGTGATAACTGGTTTTACTTTAATCATCTTAACTTTCACATGCTTTAGTTCCTCAGCTAAAGCCACCTAATTTGTTGTTTTTGTTTTTTTTGGTCCTGTCTCAGATTTTCAAAAATTTAATGTTTCTATGGGATGATATGATTACGCCTATGAATTTCACTGAATTACTGGTTTCATCAAAATAGCAGAATGTGCAGTTCATTGATAGAAATAAGCCTTTGCCAGCCACTCTTAGATACAGGCAAGACATACAGAAGCACTCCTTAGAGAAATTACTTGATGTAACCATGACAAATCCCGAAAAGAGGTAGAAGAGCAGACTGTGGGTATCAAATGACAAATCTTTCTCCAAGAGGTCTGGAAGAAAGGACACCTTTGACTTCTTTCTGGCTGCTCCTGAAAATTCAAGATGAGACAGGTGTTCAGGAGAAAGTGAAAGCTTTATTCTCTCCCACAAAGTTATCTTTATTATAAAGTGTTACGAATACCCGAGACAGAGTAATCGTAGCAATAGCTAGGACATGTTACAAATTGGGGAGGAGAGTCTCTATTGCAATTCTGTAAAAAGGGCTATTTGTTCCCTGGATTATAACCATAGCCTCATAAAAATCTCTTGTTTCCTCCCCAAACCTGGTGAATAATATGGTTATTATATTTACATTTACTGAGCACCATCAATGTGTTCTCAACCACAAAAATTGCTTCGATTACCCTGTGCCGAGTGGAAAGATACAAGACAATTCTTTAGCAAAAAGCCAGAGGTTATACTTTTAAATTGTGTGAGAAAAATAAACAGTATGTGCCTCCAGGCCTGCTGATTATAGATAGTGGCGATTGACAAGCTGTATTAAAGTGAGGAGCTCTGAGAAAGCAGCACTATAAATTAAGAACAAGTGAATGATGTGTGTATAAATGTTTCATAAGCCATCCAAATCAATGCTAATCCATTTTTCCTTATTGGGATCTAGAGATAACCCACAAAACTTCCAAAAAATTAAAAAGTGATAAGCAGTGCACGGGAAAATGAACATCATAATTTATTTGATGTCATTTTAATGGATTCAATTTATGTTTTTCTTTTTGCCACTGTCGAGTTCAATTGTAGATGATAAGTCTTGGCTATTATTGTAAATATAGCTTTTGTGCTCAAAATTACTTACAAAATGCTAATCAGGCTTATTTCCTGCTCAGTTCTATTAGTTTAGCCCTTGAAAGCATAGTTCCCAAGATTTAGAGACAGTTTTTGAATAGTCAAGCCCTCCCTATGGCACTGGGAAATTAAATTTGGTTCCTTTCCTGCTATTGCAGAACGCTTATTCCATCAGGAGTAATTTACTCTAATTAGGGGCTATGTGCTCTGAAAATATAAGTATTTCTTTCATGAAAAATTTAACATTGTGTAGTTTTTATATTTCTGTCAACTTTAAGAAGAAACTTATGACCAAAAGCATCTGATAGCGGAATGCCTTATACTTCACTTGAAGCCCTGGGGAGATTTCTGGATATCAGGGTACTCTAATTAGCAGCCTACACATTCTGGCCAAATGACCAGGTAATTATAAAGTCTTTTCCAAGTCTAGTCTGACTTCTATACATTGCAAGAATTAATATCGCTTTCCATCTCCCTGTCACAAAGTGACCTTTGAGCCACGTAGAGTACCAAGAGGGAATCTCTTAGACCTAAGGGACACACCAGTAAACATACTACCTGGAAACAGCAAGGATAATCATCGTGCCATACAGATCTACTAAAGCACATTCAGCAGTCTTAGAAAATAATCGATTTAAATTTGGAAAAATAAATGACTGCCATATTCTAGATCCTTTCTAGATTTTAATGATAGCCTCATGATATAGAAAATGGGTGACATCAAAACGGAGCTGACTGGTTACTATCTTCCATTTAGTAAGTGACTGGAAGTTGACCAGGCAAAGTGCCCTTAACCTGGAAACAGTTGTCAAAAAGAATGTACCACCTTTGACCTTTGCCAACTTTCCCACTCAGGGTCATCTGTACAGCAGATGCTAAAATAACCGGAATGAAGGAACAGAAAATCCAAAAGGACTTTGTGAGGTTGACTCATAAGGTATCTTTTAAGCCATTCTTGGTTCTGTTTGGGCGTCATTTACTTTCCAGAGGTCATGTGACTTTTGCTGCGCTGTTGACCACAAGCCACAACTCACAGGCAAAGTGTCTGAGTGACCATCTCGGTCTCCACATCTATGTTCATTAATGGGTCTATCACATTATTAGTTTTAGATCATAATCTTGCTATCTTTGAACCTGACTGGAAGGTTTTCTTAGTTCTACATACGAGGAACCTAAAAGGATTATTAAGCCTAAAAGTTATATCTGGCTTTATGACCCCATCTTTCATGAATTCAATGAGATTGTATCATTTCAGAAACTAAGGGTTCAGAAATCATATCATGAGCTCACCCATTTCCCACAGAGGTTCTTTCATGACAGTGAAAGGTAGATTAGAAAGATCACTGAAGCGTTGCTATAATTTCCCACAAATTATCTCTTTACTCCTAAGGTCAATGCAGTCATCTTCACTGATAAGAACTCTCGGTGAGGTGTTCAAATACAGATACAACATAGCACATAAGATGGAATCATCTCAGATTTGAAGTCATGAATTTCAGTGGGTGTAATCTCTGTGCAATTTTCCTTTTTCCATTCCCTAGTCTCTTATTAACTCTAGATAACTTGATTCATAAGTGTTAAGAATATTTTTTGAGACACATACTTAAATCCCAAGCCTGCTCACCAGCTGTCAGGTTGATCACTGCTGACTGTATTTATTTAAGCCAAACTATATGTATTATTACATTTGTTTTTGACTTTAGTGTTCTCATCTTATTGTTATGTTACAAAATAACATTATAATGGTACTTAGTGAGTTAAATGAGTGCATTTAAAGGCAAATAAATTTCAGATTATACACGGTATCCTTTGTGTCCATCCTATTTCAAAATATGACTGCAAAATTTTTAAACATGCTATTTGTGGTGCCGAATCTCTAAATATATATTTCAGTATCTAAAGATTTATACTTACTTACATTTGGACTATTCTACTTAAGAAATATGAATTCTTAGTATTCTTGAATTAAAGAGAGAAGTGCAAAATAACATGACAATGTGCACAAAATGTCATAGGTAATTAACTTAGAATGTGGCTCAGTGATTCAAAAGGGAACCCTCTTACACTGTTGGTGGGAATGCAAACTAGTACAGCCACTATGGAGAACAGTGTGGAGATTCCTTAAAAAACTGCAAATAGACCTGCCATATGACCCAGCAATCCCACTGCTGGGCATACACACTGAGGAAACCAGAATTGAAAGAGACACGTGTACCCCAATGTTCATCACCGCATTGTTTACCATAGCCAGGACATGGAAGCAACCTAGATGCCCATCAACTGATGAATGGATAAGAAAGCTGTAGTACATATACACAGTGGAATATTACTCAGCATTAAAAAAAAATTCATTTGAATTAGTTCTACTGAGGTGGACGGAACTGGAGCCTATTAACCAGAGTGAAGTAAGGCAGAAGGAAAAACAACAATACAGTATACTAACGCATATATATGGAATTTAGAAAGATAGTAACGAGAACCCTGCATTTGGGACAGCAAAAGAAACACAGATGTATAGAACAGTTTCGTGGACTCTGTGGAAGAGGGCAAGGGTGGGATGATATGGGAGAATGGCATTGAAACATGTTAATTATCATATGTGAAATCAATCGCCAGCCCAGGTTTGATGCTCCAGGCTGGTGCACCGGGATGACCCAGGGGGAGGGAATCGGGAGAGGAGGGAGGGAGGTTCTGGAGGGGGCACATATGTATACCCATGGCGGATTCATGTCAATGTATGGCAAAACCAACACAATAAAGTAAAGAAAATTAAAAAACAAAACAAAACAAAACAAAAAAGTGTTAAACATAAGTTCAGTTAAAAACATGAATTTCACATCATCAAAATAAAATGAAATGTTTAGTTAATCATACTTTCTGCCTTCTCAGGTTACATAATAGACTGAGTTGAATTGAAATTTGAGGATAAATTTTCCAATATTCTAAATTTTATCAGTGAAATAGTATTGGGATAAAATTTTAAGCTACCATATGACTCAATAATCCCACTCCTGGACAGATACCTGGAGAAAACTATAATTCAAAAGAGACAGGCACCCCCATGTTCATTGCAGCACTATTTACAATAGTGAGGACAGGGAATGTCTATCAACAGAGGAATGGATAAACAAGATGTGGTACACATATATAACAGAATATCAGTCATAAAAAAACAACAACATAACAATACTTGCAACAACATGGATAGACCTAGGGATTATCATCCTGAGTGAATTAAGTCAGACAAAGAAATACAAATCATATGCTATCACTCATATGTGGAATGTAAAGAAAATAAAAGTTACAAATGAAGTTATTTCAAAACAGAAGCAGAGTCACATGTAGAAAGAAACTTATGGTTACCAGAGGATAATTGGGGGAGGGACAAATTAAGAGATTGGGATTGACATATACATACTACTATATATCAAACAGATACTTAATAAAAACATTCTGTATAGCACAGCAAACTCTAGTCAATATTCTTCAGTGGCTTATATGGGAAAATAATTTTAAAATATAAGAGTAGATATAAATATAAATGATTCACTTTGCTGTACACCTAAAATTAATACAACAAATTAAGTCAACTATACTCCAATAAGAATTTTGAAAAACTCAATTATGAGAAATGTAGCAATAGAATTCTCCCTCAGGTATGGGCAGAGGACTGGTTCTAGGACAATCAGTGATATCCAAATCTGTGGATGCAAAGTCTCTCACACAGAATAGTGTGCATAACTAAGTTGCCTCAGTTATGTCTGACTCTTTGTGATCTCATGGACTGTAGCCAACCAGACTCCTCTCTCCATGGGATTCTCTAGGCAAGAATATTGGAGTGGATTGCCTTTTCCTCCTCCAGGGGATCTTTTCAACCCAGGGATGGAGCCCAAGTCTCTTATGCCTTCTTCCTTGGCAGGCAGGTTCTTTACCACTAGGTAGTATTTGCATATGACCTCCAATACACTGTAAATCAAATCCAGATTACTTATGATACTTAACACAATGTAAATAGTTGCCAGTGGGTAACAAATTCAAGTTTTGATTTTTGAAGTTTTCTGAAATTTTTGTTTCTAAATATTTTCAATCCATGATCAGTTGACCCCAAATGTAGAACCCTTTGATATGGAGAGCTGATTGTCCATGAACATCAAACTAATTACAAAATCCATCACACGCCTGTCCATCAGTGCTGAAAGAAGTCAGAAACCACACAGAAACGGTGCTGTGAGAAGGGTGGGTTTCCTTTTTGTATGGGTGGTCTGCTTCTATGTGGTACTTCTGGCCGTCATTCAGAACAAGAGGGTGAGGGTCAGAGTCTATATGATGCTTCAATACAGCCAAACTTTTCAAAGTCATATACTTTGATATTCTCCAGTGGCTTTTGTGCTGCAAGACTCAGGGTGGAATCCAGGATTCCCACTGAAGAAGGCCTCTCAGTAGATTTTCCCTAGCAACAACCAAACTTGGGCAATTCTATCACACCCCCACTGCGTTCCTAAGCTCTTTATTATTTTCTGATATTGAATTTAGAATTTTTTGCCTTTTCCACAATAGGTTCATTGCCATTCTAGCAGATCTTCCAATTATTCTAACCACACTCTTTGAAGATCAAAACAAGACCACATTCTGAAAGCCAGAGAAACTATTAGAATGAAATGTGTTCATGCTGATAGTTGTGAACACTTTGCCCACTTAAAACACTAAAACTCTGGCCAAGCCATGATTTTCATTTCAGTTGAAGTCAATATTTTATTCATTCTGTAAGAATGCACTGATGGTTATTTCAATAACATTTCAATTAAAGTAAGTGTGCAGAAGGCTTCTCCATGTCTTTAGAAATTAAAATAATTAAGTAATGGTTTATCTATATTTTCTCATGACTAAAATCCAACTGAACTATGAAATCTGTTGGTTGAATCACTGACAATAATCTCACCTCTGTGATACACACAAGTGGGTCATACTTTTTTCATATCCCTGGAAGAAAGTGATGGTGATTTATATTTGCTATCGTTTTATTTAAAAAAAATTCCTATCATATTACAAGACTACTACAACTCTGGTGGCAACATCAGTGCTACTAAGAGATATTAACCTAGACTATTGACAATTTGTTGCATTTTATCAGTGAGGAAGCTTAGATGTCTAAAGTATGTCTTAGTTAGGTATGCATACTTACATTAGAAATATTAGTACTGAAAAGCAGTTGAGATCAATGTTTCTGTTCAAAGTCAAACTATTACAGAAAATATTTTTTTCTTTAATCACTTTTCTTAACCATTTTGATTCTTCTATTTTCATCCTTTTCCCAGTTTTCTCCCAACTGTGGGTTTGCCTGTTGTTTTTTGGAATGTCACATCATTGTGGCTTACCTCTATGTTATAAATAATACAACCTGGCTCTCTGTGAATAATTAAATACATAAATTCATTACATGTTCATTCATTAATTCATTCAACAGATACTTATCAAGCACAGTGTAACTAATAACACTAATGAATGTTTTCATGATTATACATGCTATACACACAAAATATATATAAAGAGATATAAAGCACGGGCTGAACTTGAATTGGATTCCTAAACATAAAATCTGTAACAAAATGCATTAAAGTTCTTTGTCAACCTGAGGTTTTTGTCTATGTTCTTGGCACATCGCAGGTGCTCAATAAATGTTTGTCTTCTAAGAAGAGGTGCAGGTCAACTACTCAGGTAGTGAAAAGCATCCTTTCTAGTTAGGATCATTAGAAAAAAATTGAAATGAAAATATCTCAAAGGAGCCTTGACACATGGAAACAGTTCTAAGGTGAGATATTTCTTCATCTTTTCCCCTCAGAATTTTGTTTTTGATCTCTATCACAGCAGTTGTCTTACTATATTTTAACTTACTTCTTTATATGCCTATCTCCTATTCTAGAATATGTAGAATATTTGTTCTCAACTGTTGCTCATGTCCCATTGAATCTTTATATCCTTAGCATATATGCATTTCTTCAAAATATACATGAAAATTGTTCAAGTCATGTTTTAAGTAAACAATCTTGGATCTTTATCTTAAAAGCTCTTATTCTTCAAAGAAAACCATCATATTGTTGATTTTAAAGCTTTACTAAAGATTTCACATGCAAGCAGGTACATTCCTTGAAGATTTTTAGAAACATCTTTATGCCAGAAAGAAAACTATAATCTTACATGACATTTTAAAATAATCACCATAGTAACATGCTCTCAAAATTTTCACCCTGCAGGAAGTTGCTGCAATTTCATTTACTAATGTAGTTGAAATTTCAAAAGATATTTATTTAAAATATCCACACACACACTTCTACACTTATGCAACTTTAGTGGTCAATGTTAATTCAAGTCAAACAGTACTTGACATAAGGTTATAGAAAGCTACCTATTAATGAAGACTGCATTATGTGTGTTTGGGTTAAAAAGTAGGTGTTGAATTTTACGTAAGAGCTTATGGATATGTTGGGTTTAGGGGGGAAATATGGGAATATTTATTTACCTCCCACTGTTTGTGCACGTGTGTTAAGTCGCTTCAGTTGTGTCCGACTCTTTGCGATCCTATGGTCCTATGGACTGTAGCTTGCCAGGCTCCTCTGTCCATGGGGATTCTCTAGGCAAGAATACTGGAGTGGATTGTTATGCCCTCCTCCAGAGGGTCTCCCTGACCCAAGGATCAAACCCACCTCTCCTATGTCACCTGCATTGGCAAATGGGTTCTTTACCACTAGTGCCACCTTAGAAACCCAGCACCCACTATGCCTTACCATTAATCCATATATTCTATGATACCAACTGGCTCATTGTGTGGGGCTTCAAAGAATTTAGAAGTAAGGAAAGGAAGTGGGTTGACGAGAGCCTAGATGCTGGGCATTGAGAAATTGAAAAGTCCTTGAAGTGCTTTCAGCTTAATGAGGATAACAGATAGATAAACAGACAATTACACTACAGCTCATTAACCATGTTGGCAGAGTGTAAATTGATAGAGTCATTCTGCAGGGCTATTTGGCAATGTAAAAGCTGTAAAAACTTGCCTACCCTTTGATTCAGCAAGCCTCCATATAGACATCTGGTCATTTATCTCTAGGGACTTGGCTGCCTTGCTCTGCTTTTCCTATACTTTTATTATGATCATGCCTTAGTTTGCTATCATGCCCAAAGTTGTCAGGCTTGGAAACTGAGAAGTGCAGGTTGAGTAGCGAGGACCAGAGAGAGAGGAGATGATGTTGTAGTAATATTGAGAAGCTTAGACAATTCTTTGGGGAATTTGGATTTTATTTAAGGAGGGAAAAGAAACTATGGGAGATGAAAGACAGTTCTCCATGAAGAGAGGATGTGGATACAGGGGACATTTCACAGGAGTTTGCATACACTGAGCAACATGACGAGAAATGAAGTGCCACTCCCTACATGCCTGTGCAAGCCCTTCTCACACATGGCATTTCACTCTAGGTGGCCACAGAGAATTGGCTTTCTTGTTCCATGCCAGCTGAGCCACACATTGAGCTGCATTTGGTAGACAGACGTCTTTAGCCTACCATCTTTATGCCTGCCTTAGAAATCTGAACTTATGTATACACGTTAGTCACTCAGTCACATTTGACTCTTTGTGACCCCGTGGACTGTAGCCCACCAGGCTCCTCTGTCCATGGGGTTCTCCAGGCAAGAATACTGGAGAGGGCTGCACTCCCATCTCCAGGGGATCTTCTAGACCCAGGGATCGAACCCAGGTCTCCTTCATTGTAGGCAGATTTTTCAACATTTGAGTCACCAGAGGAGCCCTAATTTGATCTAAAGTGATATTGATACCATTTAAGTTGTGGTTACTAGCCTCCAACATAATTAAAATGTTCTGTTATCAGCACGCCTATACTAAGAAACACATGCTAAGAAACAAGACAAAGACACTATTCTTTAAATTCTATTAATGTTTAGGTCATAAAATCCTCTGTCCATCATTAACTGTGAAAACCCATTTATCCAAAGAAACAGTATGCTTAAATTGCTTTCAAGGATTTTGGCAATAACTTAACAACACAGATAATTGAAAGCCCAAAGGGAAACAGAGACTATGCGAGCAGGCCGTGCACACCAGCTTCACTCACACCCCATTTGGACCTTCCAGGTAGGGAAAAGGAATTGGCATCACAACTGGGATTAAATTCAAGGATGCTCCAGGGATCTCAAGGTAGTGGCAGATAAGCAAGAGCACTGAATGATAAACAGCACTGAATCTCAGTGGGTTTGCTATACTCAGAACAAATAAATGAATAATTTATGGTTAGATAACATTAAAATATTGATACTGTTTTGATCTCTTCTTCTTTCTTGAAATTCCTTCTTCTACTTAAAAAGTACACATCAGTTCAGTTCAGTTGCTCAGTCTCGTCTGACTCTTTGCAACCCCATGGACTGCAGCACGCCAGACTTCCCTGTCCATCACCAACACCCGGAGCTGGCTCAAACCAATGTCCATCCAGTTGGTGATGCCATCCAACCATCTCATCCTATGTCGTCCCTTTCTCCTCCTGCCTTCAATTTCTCCCAGCATCAGGGTCTTTTCCAATGAGTCAGTTCTTCACATTAGGCGGCCAAAGTATTGGAGCTTCAGCTTCAGCATCAGTCCTGACAATGAATATTTAGTATTGATTTCCTTTGGGATTGACTGGTTTGATCTCCTTGCAGTCCAAGGGACTCTCAAGAGTCCTCTCCAACACCGCCGTTCAAAAGCATCAATTCTTCAGCTCACAGTTTTCTTTATGATCCAACTCTCACATTCTTATGTGACTACTGGAAAAAACCAAAGCTTTGACTAGATGGATCTTTGTCAGCAAAGTAATGCCTCTGCTTTTTCATATGTTATCCAGGTTGGTCATAGTTTTTCTTCCAAGGAGCAAGCATCTTTTAATTTCATAGCTGCAGTCACCATCTGCAGTGATTTTGGAGCCCAGGAAAATAAAGTCTGTCACTGTTTCCATTGTTTCCCCATCTATTTGCTATGAAGGGATGGGACCAGATGCCATGATCTTAGTTTTTTGAATGTTGAGTTTTAAACCAACTTTTCCACTCTCCTCTTTCACCTTCATCAAGCGCACATATTTCTGGTCTTTGTCGATTCTTTTTGACTATTCTTCCGATCCGACTTTTAAGCGACCCTTACTTCTTCTCCATCCTGGACTTGTTTTCATGTTTCTTCTCTCACCTCCTTGACCATTGTTTTTGCTTTTCTGAACTCTTCCTCTTCTAAATGCATTTTCTCCCAAGATGACAACCCTGCCCCTCTTCTCTTCAATCTCTGCTTTCCTTCTTTCTGTAGACTCATTCATCCCACAGATCTCATCATCACCACCTATTCTTAGACAAATATCAAATTATTCCTTTCAGCATCAACACTCTCCCAAAGATAAACTCTCACATTGCCACCTTCCTCCTGGATAACTTGAAAACTTACTGCTTCTCAAACCAAATTTATAATGTTCCATATGACATCACCTCCACCTTCTGATTCCTTTATTTTTCAATGCACCACAGTTGTTCAAGTCACTCAGACTCATATATGAGTATCACCGCCTCTCTGCCACTCCACCTCTACCAGTGCAGTCCTCTATCTGGATTCTAGCACAGAATACAAGCAACAGAAAGGGTATTATCGCCACCCACTACCACACACCCTACATTTACAACCCTCCTCAGAAACAGAATGAGAACTCTCAGTCTTCCCATAAAATAGATCTTTATTTTTGTGTTTCTTATTTATCACTAATAATCATTAAAGATAAATTTAATTAACGGTGCATTTGTTGGAAATAGAAACTAAAAAATTGGATTCCTTAACACAGATTTCGGGGATTTATGTCTTTGTATACTAATTTGGGAAGCTAAAAAATAATATAATATTTTTTTAGTACTTTAAAATTTATTGGAATATAGTTGCTTTACAATGCTGTGTTAGTTTCTTATGGAAAGTCAGCTATATATGTATATAGACATACATATAAAATGAATCAGCTACAGTCCCCTTTTCGTGGATTTCCTTTCCATTTTGGTCACCACAGAGCACTGGGAAGGCTTCCTTGTGCTATACAGTAGGTTCTCATTAGTAATCAATTTTACACATAGTATCAATAGTGTGTATATGTTAATCCCAATATCTTGGGTAAACTTCATAACTTCTTAGAAATAACAATTCGAAAACTGGATACATCTGAAAATTATGTGAGATTTTTCTTTATTTTGTGTATATACACTTGATTTTCTTGCTAAAATTGCAATGGGTTTATAAAGGAAGCCCCCCAAATACCTGCAGATCAGAAGTTATAATCTAGGTTATGTGCCTCTTTCTTTGTGTTTCAGCCTCTGAAAGTTCACTTATAGAGTTTTCCATTTCATATTATAATATTTAAGGGTTAAAATAGGCACTAGCTATACCATATGTACTAGTAAAATAAATTATTTTCTTGTTATTAAATCTTTCAGTTAGTAATGTTGCCTTAAATGCAAGTGCTAATAATATATTCTATCCATAGCTGACTTACTTAGTTTATGTGATATATTTCCAATTCCTATAGGAACAAAATTAGGCAGTGTTAGTTACATTTCCTATAGGAACATAGACATTGCCGGGAGCCATCAGGATGCCCCTTTGCTCAGATGACAAGGTCATGAGACTAAGAAAGTATTTGCAAAGCTGACTTTCTTTATAGGGGCATCCTGGGCAAGCCCCACCCTGGTATTTTTCTTGGAAGTTCTGTCCATGCTCGGAACATTGGCTCATCTCAGTAGGTCAGTCACAGTTGGAAAGAATTCATCCTGAGGTAATCCCCCCAAGACCTTATCGACCAGAGGATCCGGGAAGGTGGATCACCTTCCCCAGGGGCTAAGGAGGAATGAAAGGGACATTTAAATAGGTTACTCCTCCTCCTACTCATTACTGGGGAGTTTACCAAGAGTTCTCTGGGGGTCATGGCAAGGCCACCACCAGAAAGGCTTGTAGTTGGGTCACCTTTCCACCTCCCACTCCCCTGACCACTCCACGGAGGAGGCTCGCTTCCTTGAAGAAATCAGGCTGGATTGCGACTTAGGAATGCTCATAACTGTGGCCAGCATAGTTGGAGATATTGATTGCTTTAGGATAATGTAGACATAGGAATTCATTATAGTAGTTATAAGGTTAATAGCGTTTTATTGCTAAAGCAGTGCTGCTTGACTGTCACTTAGTTCTCTTTCCTCTCTCTAAACTGTCTCTTTGTCCTCTTTCCTCTTTTCTCCTAAGAACTGGAGTAGGTTACTAGAATAAACAGTCTCAAGCTTAAGCCCTTCCCTCTAGCTTCTACATAGTTGTACCTGATAAGAGAAATGTAACCTTTCTACTTAGGTTGATGTACTTATCTTGATTGAATGAAGTATACTGAAGACATTCAAATGGTAAACATACTATTGTTAAATCTAATTACATAATAATCTGACTTCTGTAAGGGGAACGTTTCATGATAGTTTGGGGAATGAACTCAATGATAAGGTTGCTATGGGAGGTAGAAAACAAAAAATTGTATAGAATGATAGGTGATATAATGATGTAATGGGGCTGTCTTTTGGCTATAAAAACTGTAAACCAACAACAATAAACGGAGAGACTGCTCCATCACCACACATCGACTCAGCTCAGTTCTTCTTCCGCCGACGCCACCCATCCCTCAAGACCCCTGGACCCCGCCGAGGCTGGACCCCGGCAAGACATATTCCAGCACTTTGTCATGTCGAAGATGGGATGTCATCACCTTCACTCTAAGAATAAGGTTTACAGAAATTCTCCAATCTACCAACAATGTAGACTACTTTGGAAAGAGCTTTAATGGAGAGGAACTAGGGTTCAGACATGTGTGACCTGAATTCTGGGGGCTCATGTTTCCAGGCAACATGTCCAGAGAAGATGAACCTCTAGAAAGATGGGGCAATAGGAAATGAGTCCTTTATTGTGACATTCAGTATGAGAGTAAAGAGTTTGTGATTTTGACTAAACAAACACCCTAAACATTAAAAAAAAAAAGAGAGGGAAAGAAAACTCCCACATTTCCTTCTTAGATAACTCTAGAAGAAAGGATTTCTTTTCTTTTAAGGCAGAAATAGGAAAGACATTAGTTGGATTGAAATGAAAGAAATATTTTGCAATTACCTTTGAACATCTATGAAATTCTAAGAGCAATGTAAGAATACTAAAAAGAAATCTTTAGATAGAACAGAGGTTAAGAGAAGTAAGAATTAATCAATTCTGAACCTCTCATTTTTAGGCAACAAAAAAGCACTTACTGAGTGTCCTCTAAAAGCCAGTCATATGTCCTTCACCTGGAGAGATAATGGATTAGTGTCCTTCACCTAGAATGTCATACACAGTGATGGATGTACTTGTAGAAAAGAAGCTAACTTCAAATGCTATCTTCTTTAGCTTTATTATTTGCTATAAGACAGCTAATATTACTTGCTTAAGAGTTGCTTAGGACAAATGGGAGCCTTTCCCCAGGTGCTGATATCAAGGTCGCAGTCATTTTTTTTCTGCAAAAAAACACTCTAAAAATTAACAACATAATTAATTTTCTAGTCTTCAGTTGTAAGCAATTCACAAAAAGAGTACAAATAAGTGCTTTTTAAAGAAAAACCTACAAATATACCTATTCCTGCAGAAACTCTTACTAATCCCAGCAGCAGGAAGTTGTTGTGTGATTTCTGGGGTCCCTATAAGCAGCACTTCCATGCTGACACTTATCCCTGGCTGGGCTCCACTACTGGTGGGCTCTTGCCTCTGGCACCTCAATCCAGCAGCTGGCTTTGGTATTAAATCCATTGTAATTAAGCCTGAGCCTTGTTGGAAAGAAGCTATTAATTGTGACCCAAGCCTTCCTTGGGAGACCCATTCTTCCATTGAGTTCCTCTCTAGGGCACAGACTGGTCCTCTGTTTCCTCAACTCGTCTCTTTCTCCAGGACTGTGAGTTTGGTAGGTTCCCCAAATGGCCCTGTTACTAGCAGGAGGCAGGTGATTAGCTTGGATATCATTCCCATCCCATGCCACATACTTCATTTGCTGGGCACCTGCCAGGTGTCAACGACTCTGCTAACTGCTCTCTCTTATGTTATCTCACTCATGCTACACATATTTACTAAACGCCATGTGTGCCAGGCACTGCTCAGAACAAAAACCACAGTATCCTGCACGACACTCATGCTCTTTCATCAGTGCCCTGGGCTAAATGGTCATTAAAAGAGGCAGGCTGGTGGAGTCTACACTGATTGTAATTTTACACATTTTCTTAATTATTTGAATTGATCCCACGATGTATTGGGTTTATAACTGAGACAACATAAAGTTCTTCTTAAAAAAAAATTACTAAGAAGATCATGATGGTTATCACAGTCAAATGTAATCTCAACAGCCCAGTGAAAACTTTTGCTGAGATTTCTATAAAAAGGATTGTCTAAGAGAAGCTTTACTTCATGGGGATAAACAGAAATGGACTGGATACAGAAAAGAGAAAAAGGAGAAAGGAGATAGCAGATCCGGATAGTTTTGCAGAATAATCTTGGGGCACGGGTCCAATGTACTAAATATATCTGGGTACATACTTGAAGGCAACTCACCAAATTTGAAATCTTTAGTTTATTCTGATCTGTTCTGGAATACTTACCATGGTAGAAAAACCCAAAGCTACTAATTAAGTCAATTTATCAATTAACTCATTTATTCTTTCTTACTCTTTTGAGAACTTACTAAAAATTAGTCTGTAATTAAATGATAGACATACAGTGGTAATAATTCAGAGCAAAATCTCTGCCCTCCGGAAAATGTGTATGGTGGGGTGGTGTGGGGAGGGAAATAACACCAAAATAAGCACAAACTTAAATGTGATGGTTTTAGATAATGACACGTCCTAAGGGGAAAATAAAACTGATGGTGATGGGATGTGACTCAGATGCTGCTGCTGCTGCTAAGTCGCTTCAGTCGTGTCCAACTCTGCGCGACCCCAGAGACGGCAGCCCACCAGGCTCCCCTGTCCCTGGGATTCACCAGGCAAGAACACCAGAGTGGGTTGCCATTTCCTTCTCCAATGCATGAAAGTGAAAAATGAAAGTGAAGTTGCTCAATCATGTTCAATTCTTAGTGACCCCATGGACTGCAGCCCACCAGGCTCCTCCATCCAGGGGATTTACCAGGGAAGAGTACCGGAGTGGGGTGACTTTGCCTTCTCCAGTGACTCAGATGAGGTCACATCAGAGGGTGTCTGAGTTGAGACACCAGGAAGCACCAGGCATAGGGGGGTCTGGAAGAAAGGGTGGGGGAATTATTTCCTGTGCGGAGGATGGTCAGTGTAAAAGGCTTCTCAGCGGGTAAAGAATCTGCCTGCAATGAAAGAGACACAAAAGACACCAGTTTGTTCAGGAAGATCCCCTGGAGAAGGAAGCGGCAACCCACTCCAGTATTCTTGCCATGGAGAATCCCATGGACAGAGGAGCCTGGTGGACTACAGTCTATGGGGATGCAAAGAGTCGGACAAGACTGAGCGACTGAGCACACAGGAACAGTCTGTGTGTTCAAGGCACCTGGAGGAGGCTAATCTGACAAGAGAGAATCTCTACCAGTGAAGGCGGACAGTTGCCTGTGACTCAGTCAGCAAGGATGGTTCTCCCTGGTAGGAAATGTGAATGTTCTTCCACTGGCAGCAAGAGGCCATGAGATGGAATAGCATGATCTGATGCAAACTTTGCAGTCTGGGTGCTGTATAGTGTAACACCAAGAGCAAGAGAAGATGCAGAAGACCATTTAGGAGCCTCCAGAAAACACACGGCATCAAATACACCTTTATTATAACTGAGTAAGGACCATTTTGGACTCCTGACTTCCAGAACTATAAGAGAAGCGATGTGTTGCTTTAAGCCACAATATCTGTGGTAATTTGTTATAGCAGCAGTTGAAAACTAATACATTGCTGTATAAGACTAAATGGTGTAGGAAAAAACTACTCTTTACTGTAAAGTTTCTCTGCTTAACCACAAAAACACATCTATCCTTTGATTATCTGTTGTATCAGAGTTTGAAACATACTAAAAACTGAGAAAAATCCATTTGACTATTTCTCCTCAAGTGTTTTTCACCAGCAAGTTTTAACTTCCAAACCTATTTTCTTCTCGCATAACTTCAAAACATCTCCAGGAAACATCAGGGTACTATTGAAATTTTCTCAATGACAAATAATCTCTTTTGATATTTCAAAAAAAGTGCTCATGCAAATAATGTCAGAGATTTAAAAAATAGCATTGAGCACTTGTATTTGATTCAAAGTTCATAAATTTGAATATATGAATTCATATAAATTAGCAATCAGCCTGAAAATCTGTTTTATTTATCTCTTTCCTTGCTTCTTATCTGGAAAATAGGAACTGCATTAATCAAAAAATAAATGCAGTGAAAATGAAATGCAAAAATCATCTTCATTAATACACTTAGGATACGATTTCAAGTACAAAAGTTAAAAAGAAAGCTAACATTTGAATCTCCGTCACCATATTTTGTTCTACTGCTTTGCCTCATTCCAAAAGATCCTCATTTAGAAAGACAGGGAATAATACCTCGGTTCCTTATATCAGTGAAACTGGATTACGATAATAATAAGTGAAAACAGTGGTTTCTTACTGGACAGAAATGTTGTAACACCCAACTTCCAATCTGTTTTGATATGTGAAAACCTTTGGAAAGGGGGCAAAATGTGTCTGACATCAAAATTCACTCCACAGTGAAGTGTTATCATGAACTTCTGGTGTGATGTTTAGTCTGGTGTTACACAAAGATTGAGGAAAAAGACGATTAGTACAGATCAAATAGGTTATTTTAAGGACAACTGATTATTATCGTATATGAAGTCATAATAGTTTAATAAACTAGAACTCTACTATTGTGATCTGTGTTTATTACCATAAAGTGGGAAGGGAAATATGATTAATATGATTGGCTCAGAACTCGGAGCTTTTACAAACAGTATCTTATTTAATCTTCACCACACACCCTGGAGAGAGTGCCTGTAACCCCAACACTATTATAATGGAAAGATCTAGAGTTCTGTGTATTTAAGTAACTTACTAATGGTCAGACAAGTTAGTAGTGACAAAGTCAGGACTCAGAAAAAATGCAGATTTAGAATCTGATACTGAAGTATATGTTGTCTATTACACCTTGGGCCTCCCATTTGATCCTGCCTCCTCCTCATCTTAGAGACATTGTGTAGAGCTTCCACAGTGTTTAGTGATGTCATACAAAACCTCGTCTCAGAGGAGTGACAAAGAAGTTTTATCCTCTCGCTTTTGCTTAGAAGGAAACAGATAACAGAATTAGGATTAAGAAATTTCAAAGTAATTTAATAAAAGTCAGTATACAGATTCCATAAAAATACCTGTAGGAGTCTTTAGATTTTTCCACATAAAACAGGACTGACACTTAATCAACATGAAATTAATATACCTGTAGTTGAAATATATACATTTTTTATCTTAGCATACACACACACACATACACATACGTACACACACATAGTTGTGGTTGCACATCTCTGGGAATTTTAAAATGGAGCTGCACAATCTTTGACATGATGCCATAAAATAGTGGAGACTGATTCCTGTCCCTTAAATTGGACTGACTACTATGACTTGGTTATGATGAATGAAAAGTGTCAGAAGTGATACTCTATCTCTCCAATGCTAGTTTAAAAAATATCACGGAGCCTCTGTCTGGCTCTCTCCTGGAACCTTCTCCCTGGAATGAGGCATCATGTTGTGTGAAAACCCAGGCCACATGGAGGTCTTATGCCAACAGATCCAGCCAAAGTCCCAGCCAGCTCCCAGTACCAACCACCAGATGTGTGACTGACTGAGCTTCAGATGATTATTCCAGCAAAATTCCCTCCAGCTGCTCCCGCTGAAAAAAGTGAGGGAAGGAGAGCTCAGCTGTTCCTGTAAACCCTGCTCAAATATTAGATTCAAGAGCAAAACAGATATCATTATTGCTGAATTTAGTAAGTGTATTAGTTTGCTAATACTTATAACTGTTTTGGTCACGGGCTTCCATAACAAAATAACATAGACCAGGTGGTTAAACAACAGAAATTTGTGTTCTCACAGTTGTGGAGGCTAGAAGTTCAAGATTAAGTTGTCAGCAGGGTTCATCCCATTCTGAGACCTCTCTCCTTGGCATGTAGACGTCCTCTTCTCCCTGTGTGTTCACACTGTCTTTCTTCTGTGTGTGTGGGGGGTGGGGTGGGTGTGTGAGTCCTAATCTCTTCTTCTTATAAGCACACCAGTTACATCACATGGGGCCCACCCATTTTTGCTTAATAACCTTTCTAAAAGCCCCAGCCAGAAATACAATCACATTCTGAGCTACTGGGGGTTAGGGTTTCAACATATGGGGTTTTACAGGACACAATTCAGCCTCTAGCAGTAAGCATTGGTGCACTTTATTATGCAGAAATGGGGCTTCCCTGGTGGCTCAGACAGTAAAGAATCCACCTGTAATGCAGGAGGCCCGAGTTTGATCCTTGGGTTGGGAGGATCCCCTGGATAAGGGAATGGCTACCCATTTCAGCATTCTTGCCTGGAGAATTCCATGGACAGAGGAGCCTGGTGGACTACAGTCCCTGGGGTTGCAAAGAGTTGAACACAACTGAGTGACTAACATTATGTAGAAATACACAACTAGAATAACAATCACAGTATTTTGTAACAAAAACTAGCCAAATTTGTATTCTCCAAGCATATTTACATAGGAAATATATTACTGTTGAAAAACTAGTAGTGCTATTTAGCAGGAGCAGATGTCCTAATCAAAATGACCACATATGACCCAGCAATCCCACTGCTGGGCATACACACCGAGGAAACCAGAACTGAAAGAGACACGTGTACCCCAATGTTCATCGCCACATTGTTTGCAATAGCCAGGACATGGAAGCAACCTAGATGTCCATCAACAAATGGATAAGAAAGCTGTGGTACATATGCACAATGGAATACTACTCAGCCATTAAGAAGAATACATTTGAATCAGTTCTACTTAGGTGGATGAAACTGGAGCCTATTATACAGAGTGAAGTAAGCCAGAAGGAGAAACAACAATACAGTATACTAACGCATATATATGGAATTTAGAAAGATGGTAACGAGAACCCTGTATGCGAGACAGCAAAAGAGACGCAGATGTATAGAACAGTCTTTTGGACTCTATGGGAGAGGGCAAGGGTGGGATGATATGGGAGAACGGCATTGAAACATGTAAATTATCATATATGAAATCAATTGCCAGACCAGGTTTGATGCTTGATACAGCGTGCTCAGGGCTGGTGCACCGGGATGACCCAGAGGGATGGAATCTGGAGGGAGGTGGGAGGTGGGTTCTGGAAGGGGAACACATGTATACCCATGGCAGATTCATGTCAATGTATGGCAAAACCAACATGATAATGTAAAGAAAATAAATAAATTAGAAAAAAAAATGACCACAGCAAGAAGGACGATGAGAGCCTTTATTTATGGAGGCATGTCTATAAATGAAATCATTTACTAAGTCCTAGGCACAGAGGATCTCATTCAATTGTGACAACAACCTAAGAAGAAAGCATCATCATCCTTGGGTTATCTTCAGGACATCTGAGGCTAGATGAAGGGAAAGGAAATGAAGAGGAAAATGAGGACAGTGATGGCTGAGAACCTTATAGGTCAGGATGCTTCACTTGCGAGACAGGTATGGATTCAAATCTTGGTTCTTGCAAACCATCTTGAGAAACATGTTAGGGACTTGCCCAAGGTCACACAGAGAAGACTGAGTTAAGCTGAAAACTTGTACCTCCTGCCTTGGGGTACTGCCTTGGCTCATTCCATTGGCATTGTTCTCTTTTAAAAATATTCTTTTAAACCCAGCTGTAGAAGATACCAAGCAAAAATTTTATACTCATCCATCTCCTTTATTCCTCTATTTGCACTAAAAAATTTCGAAACCTGTTGAAAGGAATGTGATTTGAAATAGTGCGACAATAGGTATATAGAAAATACTCCTCAGTTAAAACACATGCTGGGGAAATTACCCATCCACCCTTTAAAATTTCCCTCTACAGGAAAATACTTACCTGCTGGGGCTTTCCATGGATGCATGTTAAATGTCTGAGAAATTAGAGGGATGTGAGACCAGACATGAATTCTCAGGTGACTGTAATGCAATTCTAAGTGAAATCTTTTTTTTTCCAGCTTAAAACAATATATATTTATTATCTACAGTTCTTGAGGTTAGAAACATGAAATGGGCCTCCCTGAGCTAAAATCAAGGTATTGGGAGGGTTGCTTTGCTTCGGGAGGCTCTGAAAAGAATCCATCTCCTTCCCTTAACCAGCTAAGCAAAGTCTTTCAGAAGCACTGAAATGAGAGTTGACAGCGGCACAAAGGAAATAAATGATTGGCCTTTTGTTTTTCTCTTTAATTTTTCTGATGTCTTTATTGAATTTTATTACAATATTGCTCCTGTTTTATGGTTTGGCTTTTTGCTTTCAAGCATGTGGGATCTTAATTCCCTGCCCAGGGGTTGAACCTGGGCCCCCTGCAGTCAAAAGTGCAGTCTTAACTACTGGACTGCCAGGGAAGTCCCTGGATCTTGGTTCTCCATCATATCCAACTGGCTGCTTATACTGTGATGTTAGCAGGGAGTTTTGTTTTCATAACCCTCCTTTTTAGCAGTGACCATCTCATAGCGGGGCAGATAGATCCCATCAGACAGGAGTCTATGGCTGGGCTGTAAACTCAACCACACCTATGTGTACTATCTCAGCTTAAGGGAAATCAGTTTCTCAGAGGTTATCTCTGCTCTGCTGTGTTGACCCTGTCTCCCTTTTGGAGTTAAATCGGAGAACAAGCCAATCAACACATGAAGTGTAGGAATGTGTGGAAATCTTTTCTATCCAAGGCTGTGAAAAAAAAAAAAAAGCAACTTGAAAGACAGTATGTGGGATTCTCTCACTTTCCATGTATTTTGCTGTATCTGTCAAAGTTCTGGACATATGAAAAAGAGTTGAACTTTCTTGGGTCTTGTCTCCTGACTAAAAATTAAAATTTTTAAATGTCGCATAAAGAGAAGCTTACTCAGTTGAGCACTATCTATGGAATAAAAGCATTTCCCAACTCCCCTTCCTCCCACCTGCTACCAGCAGTACGTATAACAGAGAAAAAGATTTATAGTTAGTATTTCTGTCATTGGCCAGGGCAGTTATCACATAGAAGTATTCAGAAGAGAGTCCAGTCAGGTTAAAATCCTACATCAAAATATTTGCTTTATCTTGGTTTCTGTTTGGTTTGGTATGTCTGTCTGCTGCTAAAACAATATGAAGAATAAGTAAAAGCTCTTTTGGCAACATGTTGGTGAGAAAGATACATCTAGGTAGTATCAGATATTTGCCTGAGGATTTATTTTTCAGTTCAGTGATTGGAGGGGTAGGGAGTGTGAGGTGGGGGGGAGAGAGAGAGAGAGAGAGAGAGAGAGAGATTCTTACCTAGATCCTCGAACTCAAATTAACACTTTCTTTACCTCTACAAATATTCAAAGATGTCACTGATGAGAAATATAACATGCCACCAAGCACATTCAGATAATGCCCTAAGTCAAATGATTACTTATTTTATAATTTTATTTATTATTTATTATAATATGGGGAAACGAAACAGTGACAGACTTTTTTTTCTTGGGCTCAAAAAACACTGCAGATGGTGACTGCAGCCATGAAATTAAAACATGCTTGCTCCTTGGAAGAAAAAGTCATGATCAACCTAGACAGCATATTAAAGAGCAGAGACATTACTTTGCCAACAAAGATCCATCTAGTCAAAGTTATGGTTTTTCCAGTAGTCATGTATGGATGGGAGAGGTGGATTATAAAGAAAGCTGAGTGCTGAAGAATTGATACTTATGAACTGTGATGTTGGAAAAGACCCTTGAGAGTCCCTTGGACTGTAAGGAGATACAACCAGTTCATCCTAAAGGAGATCAATTCTGAGTGTTCATTGGAAGGACTGATGTTGAAGTTGAAACTCCAATACTTTGGCCACCTGATGCAAAGAACTGACTCATTGGAAAAGACTCTGATGCTGGGAAAGATTGAAGGTGGGAGGAGAAGGGGACGACAGAGGATGAGATGGGAGGATGGCATCACTAACATGATAGACATGAGTTTGAGTAAGCTCCAGGAGTTGGTGATGGATAGGGAAGCCTGGTGTGCTGCAGTCCATGGGGCCGCAAAGAGTCGGACACACCTGAACCACTGAACTGAACTGAATAATAAGTATTAATTATTATTTAGTTAATATGAAAGAGTATAGTGAGATGTAGAAAGGCAGGCAGAAATTTTTAAATGTCTAAATATAGGCGTTTGGGACTGAAGATGTAAAAGAAAGTATTCACAGATACAGAGAAACCAACTAACTTTACTCAAAGAAGACAGGACAAATTTCTACCGAGAACAAAAGCTGTTGTCGAGTCAATGTTTATGAGGATGATAAATGGGCAGCATGGGAAGTGCACTGTGGTCCAAACATATCTTGCCTTAAGTTTTATTTCTGAAGTCTCGCTCAAATGTGGACACACTCTATTTGATCCTGGACTTTAGAAAATCCACAGAAGGCTCTGCCCAAGCCTCCTCTAGAGGAATTCCAGGGACTTCACTCTGATTTCCATGTGTCTAATAAAGGGGAGAGGCATCAAGCATGCCATTTCCTCTCTGAATAACTCCTGTTTCCCTTACATAATTCTTCAGATCTGTCAAGGAAGGCTTCAGAGCTTGGTCTATCAGCAAGGCTAGAATCCCACGGCAGCTCACTCGGAAGAAAAGTGTTCGAACGGAAGGACAGGGAGGACAATTATTTAAGTTTCCAGGATGTTGTTTTTAAATCTCTGAGAATGAGTCAGGTACAAGCTGTGATGCTGGGAATAAAGGCATACATAAGACACACTTGCAATCACTTGGAACAGCTCCCAGGAGAGGAGGAGAGGTACAGAGGCGACCACACAACAGTGACCAAAGCCGTCAGCACTGAACATGATGTGATGATTCACTCATTTCAGAGCATGATGGGGAAGGTTTCAGAGAAGAGGTGACACGAATGGAGTAGCCAACCTTTGCTGACAGCGTATCACACGACAGACATGGTGCTGAGTGCTTTGTAATCACTATCTCGTCTCAATGAATTAGAAGGACGGTTTTATTATTAACTCCACTTTAGAGATAAATAATTGAGGATGAAAGAAAGAGGAAGGATGAAGGAAAAAGGATGGAAGAAAGGAAGAAACAAAAAGAGAAAGGAAACAGATGTATGTACGCTGTGAGCTAAGTTGTTTCAGTCGTGTCCAACCCTTTGCAACCCTATGGTCTGTGGCCCACCGGGTCTCTCTGTCCATGGATTTCTCCAGGCACAAATACTGGAGTGGGTTGTCATGGCCTTCTCCAGGGGATCTTCCCCACCCAGAGATGGAACCCATGTCTCTTCTGTCTCCTGCATGGCAGGTGAGTTTTTTTTTTTTTTTACCACTAGTGCTACCTGGGAAACTGCAAAGAAAGAAAATATTGAGAATTAAAATGTTAAGTAAATCATTCACTAGAATGACTAAGCCAAATCATCAACTCCAGGCTGCAGGCTGCTCTGCTTAAAGGTGTTGTAGGTCTACCTCAATATGAGAGGGATCTCAAAAGAACAAACAATACTTATCAAGCAGCAACAAGATGCTCAAGGTTTTCTACAAAGGGTTTTCTAGAGCCATAGAAAAATGTGACTCATAACATCATCATTCAAAGGCACTTTACCATAATATAAGCAACCTTGTTTCACGAATTGGGGATGTCCTGCAACATTCCATATAAATGAAGTTTCTGGGAATAGCCTCACTGTAAAAAACAAAAAAACATTGAAGTAGAAGTGTGCATCATAGTCATTTATTGCCTCAGCCAGCAGCCCTGGGCAAGCACTAATCTTATTTCTGCTAGTCTATACAAGCGCTACTTTTTTCAGAATTTCAGATAATGGAAGGATCATACAGAAGTCTGTCCTTTATGGGTGGACTCTCTGGGTCAGCATAGTATCTTTCAGATTCATCCACATCAATCTGCTTATCAATATTTTGTCTCTTTTCCCCACTGCATAGTATTCCTCTGCATGGCTACACTATGACTGCTTACCTATTCTCCTGCAGATGCACAGTTATTTCCAGTTTTTAGATGAAAATAGCATGGTTGGTAAGGTGTATAGGAGCTCCCTCTTGAGATGACTTCTACAATGAACAACCCAATTACTTACCGATTTTTCAAAGTTTCGAGAGCCCACCACTCTTCAGTCTTAGACACAATGGGCCTTTGATTCTGAATCTAAGAACTCTGTGCTTCTGCTCATCAAGTGCCCTTCAGTTTGACACACAGTCTTCTATTTCTGCAAGTCTCTTATCCAAGTACAATCTGTGTGTTTTGGTTCAATTTAAATTATGTGAGTTCAGAGAACCCCACCTCTCTAAATTGACCTTAGAATCATATCCCAGCGCGGTCACCATGAGCTGATGGTATGAGGGTAGCAGTGAGCGCGGCACAGGCTAGTTCTCTCCCTCAGTCCTCCACCGACTCTTTCTTTGCCTTAGTTTTCTGAAATTAATGGAATTCTGCATTGAAATTGCTCTTCTCTCCCAAAGGCCATGCAAGCATGTTGGATGAGTAGAGAAGAAAATTGCAGTGTATGGGAAATGAAGAAATATCTTTGTTATCATGTTTCCTGATGAAAGAAGACACAAATGTGACAGATCGTGTGGGTCTGCACAGCTGGTTACATAGTCAGGATACCACGGGGTGGCAGTTTCTATGCTACACCTCTGGTCAAAGGCTCAATCTCACAGAAGAAAGGTTACAACCTCTGGCTTTAGACTAATCCTTCCATCAGATTCACAATGGAGATATCTGGAAAGCTGCTTAAATGAAGTGCTGTCTGTCAGCCTAGCAGAAGTGGTAATCCGTAGAAATGTTTGGTGTTTCCTGCTCTACATCATTACTGGTGTGTCATATCTGACTGCATGAAAATGAGTTGAACCCCAGTTAAGGGATCTTGAAGTAGGTCAGACATTTATCAAGGCAATAGATAGAAAGCTTGCTTTTTATTTGGTCATTTTTTGTCCCAGACAGTGAGTTCAATTGAACTTGAAGTGACCCATGATTATGATAGCCATTTTATCTCCCAACTGGGGAGGGGGAGAATTTGGGGACAGTGCATTTACTGTCTTTTCTAAGGGCCTCAAAGAAGCTTTTACAAACTATATCCTCTAAAACATCTTTCTGGCTGGTTTTGCCTGGTGTCACCCACCATAATCCAATTGTGATGCAGTCTACTCACTAATGCCCTAAGCCCTTTTTAGTATATTTAAGAGAAAAACAAAACTAAACTACTTTCAAGTGTTATTTTGAAATACATATTTTTATTACTTTCATCCAAAACTTTTCATATTGTTCATGGGGTTCTCAAGTCAAGAGTGCTGAGGTGGCTCGCCATTCCCTTCTCCGGTGGACATTTTGTCAGAAATCTCCACCATGACCTGTCCATCTTGATGGCCCTTACACAGCATGGCTCACAGTTTCACTGAGTTACACAAAGCTGTGATCCATGTGATCATTTTGGTTCGTTTCCTGTGATTGTGGTTTTCATTCTATCTGCCCTCTTATGGATGACTATAACAGGCTTGGGTTACTTAAATCACTAATTGTTCCATTGCAGGAATCATCTCTGAGCATCAATAACTTCCCACTTAACCCAGGATTTAGCTCCTGGCCACCTGCAGTGTGGTACAGTGTTCTGCATTCTAGGGTTGATTCAGAAGATAGAGGTATCACATTTGAGCTCTACCTCCTTCTAGCTTTGCAACCTCAGGCAACTAGCATAGCCTCCTTGCACTTTGGGTTTACTCTCTGTAAGATGAGAATGATAATACAATAATAGTAACTGTCTTCAAAGGTCCTGGCATAGACTAAATGAAGTAACAAATGCCTGGCACAGAAGAAGAGCTCAATAAACATGAGACACTATTACTGCCCTGTTGGATCCTCTGGAGTCTAAAACAACAAGCAGAAGGCTGCATCTCTTTCCATGAGAATCATGCCACATCAGTGAGGGGCGGGATGGCAAGGCCTACAGAGAAATGAAGCAAGGAAGGGTATCGGCAACACTGCACACGATCAGCACTTTATGCTGATGGAAGGCAGGTTTAAATGATGTGTCACAGACTCACCGGCAGCATCAGGTGTGGCGTTAATTGTGCAGAAGAGACACTTAATGAAGTCGCAGTGAAGAACAGTGCTGGATGCACTTGTGAGGACTGGCCAGAGAAGGGAGGGTTGGAGCAGAGCTTTCATGGATGAGGAAGTGATAGAAAGGCAATGACCATCTTATATTTAACTAGTACCTAGTCATATCCAATGAAGATTCAAATAGCGATTTGCTTATTATCAGGTAGACATTTTTCTTCACAATGCCTAAGTATTTGCTACTGTAGATCATTTGAAATGAAGTAGGATTACAGTATATCTAAAATATATAAGAGGAAAAAAAAACACCTGGGAAATTTTGCTCATAAAGTTGACACAGCCTATTCTCAAGGAGCAATGGATTTTTAAGCATGTCACCACCCCACCCTCGAAAGGCAAGATGGAAAGGCATTTTAGAAGTAGGGCAGGAATATTTTAAGGGTTCTGATGAGCATTGACTTCATCTTTTATTTTTCTGGCGCAAAGGTTCTTGCCCAGCACATTCCTGAGTGTATCCGGGAGACTACTCCCTCTTGTCACACGAATACACATCATATATAGTGGATCCCGTTTAATAAAGGACTTGGAAAACCTGAGTGACAGGAGAGGTTGGACCCATTGGTCTCATAAACTGTATCGTAGTATCAGAATGCCATAGCAAGTCATAAATGCCATCAAAATGCTATTCATGTCAGAGTAAACTGCAAATAAGAAGTTTATGATGTCACAATACATCAGAGTTATATTTATGACTGTCCAGTGAGGAACGGTCCTTTAGCTGTACCAAAAAAATTTTTATCTACCATAAACCCAGCATAACCAGTTTATTGCTTCTATTAACATGTAATGTGTGACGAATATGCTTGGAGAATATTAAAACCTGAACATAGTAAGGCTTTTGACTGACTGTGACATAAGACTACTGTTCTGTTGGATTTAACAAATTACTCACAAAAATTATGATTATATAATTGCTTACTCTACAGGAGAGTTAGACAAACTTTAACTGTAAAGGACCAGATTGTAAATATTTTCAGCTTTGCAGCTATATGGGCTCGGTAACAACTGTTCAACTCTGAGCTTGTAGCAAGAAAGCAGACATAGGTTACATGTATTAATAAGTGAATGATTGTGACTGTGGTCAAATAAAATGTTATTAATAAAAACAGGATGCAGACCAGCTTTGGTCCTCAGGATAGTTTGTTGACACTTAGTCTACCATAATTTACTTTGAAACCTTTACTATCTGGTTGTCTCCAGTCTGTTTTCCAGTAGTCATGTACAGATGTGAGAGCTGGACCATAAAGAAGGCCAAATAGTTGATGCTTTCGAACTGTGTTGCTAGAGAAGACTCCTGAGAGTCTTTTGGACTACAAGGATATCAAACCAGTCAATCCTACAGGAAATCAATCCTGAATATTCATTGGAAGGACTGATGCTGTAGCTGAAGCTCTGATACCTCGGCCACCTGAAGAGCTGAGTCATGGGAAAAGACCCAGATGTTGGCAAAGATTGAGGGCATAAAGAGAATGGGGCAACAGAGAATGAGATGATTGGGTGACACCACTGACTCAATGGATGTGAGTTTCAGCAAACTCAGGGAGATAGTAAAGGACAGGCAAGACTGGCGTGCTGCAGTCCACGGGGTCTCAAAGAGTTGGACACAACTGAGTGACTGAACAACATGCCTGCTTTGCAGCTTTTGGGCTTTAGACCAAAGGGGAAGGTCTAAATTAGAAGGGACCTGTCCTCCTTTTTCTACCTCCCTAGCTATGGATCAGACAGCTCACAAGGACTCATTTTTCGGGCCAGACACAGTGCGAAGAATAGGGATGTAGTGTCAAAAGAGCCATAATTCTTTCTTCTTCTGTATCATAAAAGAAAGAAAGAAAGTGAAGCTGCTCAGTCATGTCTAACTCTTGGTGACCCCATGGACTGTAGCCTGCCAGGCTCCTCCATCCATGGGATTTTCCAGGCCAGAATACTGGAGTGGGGTCATCATTTCCTTCTCCAGGGGATCTTCCCAACCCAGGGATCGAAACCCAGATGTCCTGCACTGCAGGCAGACTCCTTACCATTTGAGCCACCAGGGAAGTCATAAAAGATGCTATCAAAAAAATGTGTCGAACCAAAGAGAAAGAGAGAAAAAAAATAGATTAAAAACTGGTAAATTTTGGAAGTCCATAAACTTCATAGGAATAGAAAGCAGGAAAACAAATAGAATATACTACACTGGGAACACAGGGAATAATAAATGTCAATGGGGGTATTACTCCAGAAGGTTCATGATTGGATTTGCCTCTTTATATACAGTGACAGGTAAGCTCCCTTGTCCAATATATTTTGGGTTATACCATTTTATTTACAGCCAGTTTCTCCTATGTGTTGGGGGCATCATATATATAGCTCCCACAGAGGTAGACTAGGGCAGGATTTTATCTTCAGAACTGAGATTCTGAGTTGGATTAAAACGTTTCTAAGGTATATGCACCCCAAACTTCTCTCCTTTTATGCAATTTCCTAGACTCAGCTTTCTCCTTGAATCAAATACATTGCACCTTGAAAGGAATTTCCATTCTGGTTATTCCCCAGTGTAGACCCCCTCAATATCTACTCATGGAGGCATAAAGCAATGGCAATGTCTCCCTGACAGAAAGTACATTCTCAGGCCCATTATTTTCCCCAAAAGTCAGCTAAACTTTCATGTGAGTGGCAAAAACTCTGTGAAGCTGCCCTCCTAAATGCTTTAGCAATGCCATTTAGCTGGTACTGTGAGGAGAGAACTTGAGAAAAATTCAACCTTGATAGAATTACATTTGTTCTTCATTCAATCTTGGTGAACTTTCTAGGCTGTAGAGCATATTGCTTTTACTGTGCTGTCATTTCTGAACACCAAATTGCCCTAAAACTTTTATAATCACCCGAGAGAACTCCTAAGTGGGTTTAGTGTCATTCTATGAATCACAACTCTGATACACGGTTCATGGTGGCCCAGTCATTTCCACACACTCTGACTCATGGGATCTTCAAAGCAGTCAAGGCGGAGCCCCTTACCTGCCTGGCACTGCCAGGCAGAGTGGGGACTCTGAGAGGCACGAATGACCTCCCAGGATTTTAGATCACCTAATACAGCCCTTGTGTGAAAAGAGGCCCAGAGGATAAAGTCATTCGTCTAGTAAAAGAGTCATAGAGTGATGTCACAGAGTAAAGGAGCAGCTCAATATGGACCAGAGTTCTTGTCACTTTTTCCCGGGCGTCTCTACTTCATGCTCGTACACCAATTTAAAACAAGAGGCAAAATGAATAATGAAATTCATCAACTGACAACCGGCTCCAGTAAAAGCCATACCTTTCAAGAGGCAAATGACACCAGGTGCCAGGAGGAGGCTTAAAATAAAAGCTTGAAACGCCTTGACAGGAGAGGATGAAGACCTGGGCTTCCTGTTCTTTGCCCACCCCCATTCGTTCCTGGAAGCTGTCTTCTGGTAGATTCTTGGATAAAATAAGGGTTTGCATATGCTTTCTCTGTAATAGGCATGGATATTAAAAACACAACGTCATGTGTGTACAGGTACACATGTATACATATGTGCTATGTGCTGAGCCGCTTCTGTCATGTCTGACTCTGCAACCCTACGGACAGTAGCCTGCCAGGCTCCTCTGTTCATGGGATTCTCTAGGGAGGAATAGCGGATTCTTTACCACTAGCATCACCTGGGAAGTCATATATATACACACACACTCACATATAGGGCTTCCCTGATAGCTCAGTCAATGTAGGAGACCCCAGTTCGATTCCTGGGACAGGAAGATCCGTTGGAGAAAGGATAGGCTACCCACTCCAGTATTCCCGGGCTTCCCTTGTGGCTCAGCTGGTAAAGAATCTGCCTGCAATGTGGGAGACCTGGGTTCAATACCTGGGTTGGGAAGATCTCCTGAAGAAGGGAAAGTCTACTCATTCTGATATTCTGGCCTGGAGAATTCCATGGACTGTATAGTCCAGGGGATTGCAAGGAGCTGGACATGACTGAGCGACTTTCACTTTCACTTATACACACACATACATACACACCCACAACTTCATATATATTAAAAACAAAACATATATATATATATATACACACACACACACACACACATATATATATGTACCTACACACAGAGCTTCATGAAAATTTTGCTAAACTCACAGTACCAAAGATTATAAATATATCTGCCTACCCTTTGAGTTTCATTACCATGTAGGGTTGGGTATGTTATCTCTGAAATCAATGCTTTATTCCTTAATACATTCAAGACCTAGAACACAGTCAGGTGCACAATCACTGCTTAGCAAGTCTTCTTCATTAAATTCATTCAAAATAATTTTGTTTTTACTGTTGTAAAATAGAAAAGTGTCATACAAGGCTGTAATAAAAACAATGTTAATGATCATAGGAAGTGTTTTTGAATGCTTATTATGGCCAGGTAATATTCTAGGGGATTTACATGGATTTACCCTTTTAATTCTCCAAACAGACCTACAAGGGACTATTAGTACCCATTTTACAGGAAAATAAACAAATAAACAGAGGATAGAGATATTATGCAACTGCAACATGTCCCCAGACTGGAAAGTAAAGGCTTCTAAGTCAGTATTCAACCCCCCAAATTCTGGCCCATGAATCTACCTTTTCAGCTACAGAAATAATGCAATAAGTTAACTTTTTAAAATTTTACTATAGTGAGCGCAGCTAAGACAAAATGGGATTCACAGTATCATTATACAATAATTATTTGGTGCAATAGCATCAACTGTGACAGATCTTGGCCAGCTATAAGATTGTTGAGGACTGAGAGTCTTCATTATTCTAATTTAACCTTTCTCCATGTCAGCAAAGTAAAAAATAAGTTTGGAACGCCCATCTCACTCCCCACCTTAAAAATACTGCGAAAGTTGCTAGGCAAAAATAAGAATATTATATGAAACAACTCTACAAGTGCCTTATCACCTCCAAGAATGATTCCAGGACATTCTGCAAAGGAATTCTGAAATTCTTCACTCTGATACATCATCAGCCATACACACTGCTGTAAAAGATTGCCAAGCAGCAAATGTAGGTCTATGTGCAAGTCAATGTATATACAGAAGAAAAAAAAAAAGACAAAACTACCCTACTCCAAGGTAGATGAAAACTAGCTTTCTCTTTCTCACATTTAAGAAAGTGGAGTCTTTTCCTGTTTAGTTGGTATATTCATTTGTGTCATATTTTAGATTTCACATATAAGTGGTATCATATGGGATTTGTCTTTGTCCTGCTGACTTACTAGGGTGGGGGGAGGTGAGGAAGGGAAACACTGGGAGTATGGGATTAGCAGATATAAACTATTACAGACAGGATGGATAAACAACAAGGTCTTACTGTATAGCACAGGGAACTATATTCAATATCCTGTGATAAACCGTAATGGAAAAGAATATGAAAAAGTATATGTATATGTATAACTGAGTCACTTTGCTATACAGCAGAAATTAATAGAAGTTGTAAATCAATTATACTTAGAGGCTTTCCAGGTGGCGCTAGTGGTAAAGAACCTGCCTGCCAATGCAGGAGACAGAAGAGACTTGGCTTTGATCCCTGGGTCAGAAAATCCCCTGGAGGAGGGCATGGCAACCCACTGCAGTATTCTTGCCTGGAGAATCCCATGGAGAGAGGAGCCTGCAGGCTACAGTCCATAGGGTAATAAAGCATTGCACACAACTGAAATGAATTCAAAAGAGAAAGAAAGTGGAAGTAAAGTTTCCAGCAATTTAAAGGACTTCTTCCTTTAAAAAACGTGCAAATTATGAAGCATCTATTCTGGTCCTGGCACTAATACAGCTTTTGAGACACAAGGTCCCTCCCCTGTGGATATGTGAGGGGCACACATTCATCAAATGATCACACACCCAAAATGCAAAAAAACTGCAGTGTGATAGAGTTAAGACTAAGAGGTGAATCTTGCTCTAAAGCCTATGAAGAAAGAATTTTATCTAGGGTAATTCCTAATGACTTTCTTGAGGAAGCAATACTAATTGCTCATACCAAAGCAATGAGTGAAGAGTGGAGGGAAAGGAAGAGGATGAGCAAAGGACACAAGAAAAAGACCCTAAAGTGAAGGAAGGAGGAAGGGTAAGGTAGTAAAGAGGTGAAATATAGCCAGAGGGGCTGGAGCAGAAGATCCAGACATTTGGACCTGAGACAAGATCTTGAAGGCTTGGTGCCTTGTTGAAGAGCTTTGTACTTATCCCGGGAGCATTGTGAAGGCAAGGATATGTTAGTCTTTGTCTCATTTTCCTCAGATTCACGTATCTTCAGTGTGGAGAGACAACTGAATGAAAGGGGATGGATCAGTAATACAGCTACTAAACTATATGCTGATATCCATAATTTTGGGGTTCAAATAAATCTAAATCCATAGAAAATATTAATACGGTTGCTAAGGGTTCAATTGCGTATTCCTTGAAAAAGATGTGTGGAAGTCTTAACCCCCAGTGCTGCAGAAAGTTACCTTAGTTGGTAAGATGGTCTTTACAGAGGTAATCAAGTTAAGTGATCAAGAGCTCGGACTTGGGACAAGACTGCCAAGGATGACTGCCCATGTGCCAGCTGAGTATCCAATCTCTATTTCTATTAAATAGAATATGCTCCAAAGAATATTTGATAGATTATTTACATCAGTAAACAATTTGCTAAATACAGGGATCGAACTTGTATCCCCTGCATTGGCAGGCTGATTCTTAACCACTGGATCATTAGGGAAGCTCCTACATTTCTTTTTTATCCTTTATTTTCGGTATGTTTATGTTCATTTCATCTTTTTAGATAAACAGCCACTAAGTAACTCAAGGAACTATTCTACCTTTTCCTTTCCCCAAACTCTCAGAAGAGTGAAAACATGGTGATGTTTAGTAAATATCAGTTTATTGGGATTAACACACACTCATCTTCAGAAATCAAAGTAACAGTTAACAAGTCTTATTACAATACATGGTAACCTGCAGTTTTTCATTAGATCATTCTTTTCTCCTTCCTTGCTTTGCATAATTTTCAAAGACCCTGAATATTGGCTGAATCTTTCATTTTTTCTTTTTATTCAAATATGCAGAAAGTTTCTAACTTCCAAGGATACAAATAATCTGTTCATGATATGACTTTTACATGCTAGCAAAGCCACCATTCTATTATCCTCCAAAGGAGCTAAGGCCTGATCAAATTATTCTGGACAGCATCAGCACAAACCTTAAACTATCTATAGAATTCACAATGTGTTGACATGGCTGACTATTTCCAAATCCTTCACAACATATCTGATATTTTTTATGCTTTGCCGTCTCCCACAGAGTGCTTCTTTCAGTCTGTCACTTTCTTTCTACATGAAAACTCCCTTTGATTCGCTCCTGCTGCTTATAAGTAAACTCCCTGATGTGTTTGCAATTTATTGTGATCTATTTTCCTCTTTCCAATAAAGGTGAATTTTACAGCCCCTCTCATAGTGACCAATATTGGGGGGGGGAGAGAACCCTCAGAATGATATTAGCAACAAGTCAAGTACATCACATACAGTTGGCACTAAATAAATGATATGTGACTATAAATTGTTTATTGTCCCACCATTTTAATACAGGAATTGCTGAACAAGAATTTACAGCAAGAGATAGGTAGCAAGCAGTGACCGTGAAAAATGGTAGTTATTTTTCTTCAACTTTTATTTTCTTTAAAGCCACAAACAATTTTTCTTTGCCTAACTAAAATTTTCTCCAAGATAGTGGCACAACAAACCAAGTATGGAGGTCAGCTAATGATGTATGATGACCCATGTCCAAGGTCAAGGCTTACAATCCAGATCTGACTTCACCAATCTGCTGGTTCCCTGTAATTCATACTGTGCCAGGCCATGCTCAGCCTCTTTAGTCATGTCTGACTCTCCAACTCTATAGACTGTAGCCCTCCAGGTTCCGTTGTCCATGGGATTTTCTGGGCAAGAATACTGGGGTGGGTTGCCATGCCTTCCTCCAGGGGATCATCCTTTCCCAGGGACTGAACTCACATCTCCTGCATTGCAGGCAGATTCTTTACACCACAGTGATCTCAAATATGTCCCACCCTTGCACACCTTTGTCCCTCAGAGTCCCACCTGCATGGAATAAACTTCTACACATTGGCCACTTTATCTTTGCAAAAGGAGCACCAGTAACCATAGATTTGGGTTCTTTACAAGCATGCTCACCAACTATTGTCCTCACCACTAAGGCTGAGTTTATCACTTACTCCTCGGATAAACTGTGTAAATAGCTTGTTTAAAAACATATGTTTTATTCATTTCCCTATAGTTGACTCATTTGTTTACAATTCTATGTCTCATACGTGACTTTCGTAGCCAGGGCCCACATCTTTGGGTTTTTTTGATCCACTCTGCCTATCACAGCACTTGAGGCAAGTTAAGTGCTCCATTAATAACTGTTGAATGTTAATGTGTAGAGAACTTAAAAAATAAATGGGACAAGTGCTTTATCCTCACCACAAGTTAGGAGACCGAGACTTTTGCTTATACCCTCTCACAAAATCATATTCCTCTAAGAAAAAAATTTGATTTATGTTTCTATAGGTGAGAAGGTAAGTTAGTCAAATTCTTTAACGATAAACTATTTTAGTGATATTATAGTATCACTAAAGGTTTATTACTGTAAATAATACAATAACAAAAGTTTATTATTGCAAATTTATATAAATAACAAAATGAGACAAAGAATGTGTTATCAAGTAGAAATATATTGATGGATTTGTTCATAATTAATGTGTATGAATTTTGTGTAGTTTATAATTAAAATGCATGATTCCATGTAAGTAGATGCTCCTTAAAAACTGGAAAATGTCTTAACTAGGTAAAATGTATCTTTTTTCAGTGTCAATAATTGATATATTAAAATCATTTTAAACCGGTAATGCTAAGATTGTCTTCACTTGGGCCTTCTGTGGACTGCCAGTGAAGTTTTAAGACTGTAATCCAAATGAAAATGTGGAATTTCATTCTGTAAAGGAATAAAAGAGATTTGAAACTTAAAGAATTGAAACCATATTTTTTAAAAAGAAAACAATATTTTCTCAAAATAAGAAATTTTAACGTTATCTGAGTAAATCAAACACTACTTCTGTGAAAGGAAAACAGTGTTTCAGTCTGAGGTACTATGGAACCATCAACAGGAATTCAGAAATTTCCAAATAAGAAATGGGATGGAGGAAGAGAGATTATTCATGTTTAAAAGTCGCTAAGTCATGTTCGGCTCTTTGGTGAGCTAATGGATTATAGCTCTCTAGGCTCCTCTTTCCATGGGATTTCCCAGGCAAGAATACTGGAGTGGGTTGCCATTTCCTTCTCCGTGTCTCTTGCATTGGTAGGTGGATTCTTTACCACTGAGCTACCTGGGAAGCCCAAAGAGATTATTGCTATTCCCCAAACTGCTCATTGTATTTAAGAAGAAAGAATGGAAAGAGATTTGAATATTATTGGGAAAATCTCTGTAGGCTTCAATGAATTGCATTTAATAGACTCGCTGAGTAATCAAATTATGATAATTTGCAGGAGACATCTCAACCTCTTCAAGTAAGGTGTACATGAGTGATTTCCTCTTTATTTTCTTTGTTTTGTGGCTGTAATCAAATTCACAACATGAAGTGTCATTAATCGCATATGATAATGATACTCCCACTGTGAATTATGGAAAGGGCTAAAGCAATTCTGACATCTGACAACAGTTACAGAGATTATATCTTGTCCCTATGAATATGCTATTTTGTTTCACTAACTTCAGTGATTTTGTGAATTTCAGTAGTGTTCATGTACAGTATTTAAATATTCTTATGTCATAAGGACAATAATAACTTGGATTTGGGAAAGTAAAATCATAAGACATAAGCTTATCTTCCTTTCTGGAGCTTCAGCAAGGAAATCACATCATATTAGTACATATCTGTCTCATGAGTGGAGTCTGAGTTTGATCAACTATGCTTCCTGGCAGGAATTAAAACCGTCACACTGTAACTCTGAAGAAACTAACAGAAAAAAAAAAATATTGTACACAAGGGCTAAATATAGTAGAACTTAAAAAATTCTTACCCTTGATTACATCTCAATTGAAGATTTTAGAAAGGAAAATATAGCACTTAAGGCATCTTATAGAAAAACCTATTAGAAAAATTAATCTTGAATATACAGAATTTGATTAAGGATTGATTTTGCAAGCTTTCCTCTGTGAATCAACCATAAACTTTAACCGCTACAGAGTTTTTGAATGGTAACACAATTTGTAATAGAGACCAGTAAAGTAAAAATAAACTGATTGCCTTACATTATTTATAAATGTAATGATTCCTTTCCCCTTGTAGTGCTAAGACCTTGTACACACCAAACAATTTACCAAGAAGAAAAAGAATATTACACACAGGCAAGAATACATAAAAACAATAAGATGTCATATAACTTACTAGAATTATAGTTCCAAAGACAGACTGCATTTTTTAAACAACTCACACCATTTAGTTTATTCTTGGATTGTGCTTTGGGTTCTAGCTAAAATTTCTTTTCATTATTAATTATGAAGTCAGAAGGGGCAATACGTAATAGAACATTTTTCATGGTGCTTCTTCTGGATTTCTCCAAAAATATTTGCGATTATCATTTCAATAAGATTTCAAAATAGTTCATGAATCTCTTGGAATTCAACATCAAAAAATGACAAAACCTAAGTTTTGTCCCAAAGTAAGCCCTAGTAATAAGCACAGAAGCAGTTCACTACTGTGAATGATACTAGCCAACAGGCGAGAGGGTAAAGCATCCATCTAGGTTGGAAACTGGATCACAGTCATTCAAAAAATTCAACAGAGAAAAAAATGCAATTCTGAACTCAACACTCCGGAAACACTAAAAGTGCGTAATGGGAGCACAGCCTGTTCTCATGTACAATCAATAATAAAACCAGGTGTATAAGAATTGAAAGTTTGTGAAAAAGAAATCATCTCTTGTCAGTGGTTTTCAACTACAAATTGGACTGCTCAAGAGAGATGAATAAGAAAGTTTTCACTTTTAACTTTATCCTACAGGACTCTGCATAAGGTAGAACTGGTGGTATTTATTTCAGAAATATTGGACCATGACTTATTAAAAATGGGGATTTTCCATTAGAAATTATGAAATTATTTGGAATACTTAATTTGGCTTTAATTATGCAATTGCCTAGAACAAAAATCTTAACGGTGTTTTCAGGGTGAGTAAAGAAAAGACTAGGAGTATGATATCTCACTGAACTTCATTTTTTAAAAGACCAATTCCTCATTTATAAAAAGACTAGTCCTCATTGTTCTTTGCTGAACAGGTTAGGACATGGATTTAATTAAAACTGCGGTGAGGTTCAGCCCCATGTGTACCTCACATGCCTTGTAGAAAGCACACGTTTCCAAAGAGAATTGTGTTGATACATAAAAACATTAGAAATGAACATAAACCTAGATGACCTTCACAAGTTTTTCTTTGTTTGTAGAAGTCTATTGTAGGGGAAAATGGGGACAGGGTACAGAGAAGGAAAGCATATTCCTCAAAGCAGATAGAGCATCTCATAATTAGGACCACCACATTTATAACATGACAGTTTTTAATAGTGGCATTGCCCTAGTAGGCTTTTATCCTTGACGACTTTGGAATATGTCTTATTTGTTCCATTTTACATAGAACATTAATGCCATCTAATATCTTTAATTACGAGAAGTCACTTTTATTTTCCAAACACATTTTGAAATCTGTCTATGTCATGTGACCATTCACCCTACTTTTCATCCTCACTGGGCAGATTAGAAAACACAGGGCTCAATAACGTAGAAAATCAGAAAACTGTTCTTAGTAACAAGTCACAGAAGAATAACATCCCTTATTCATTCCCCACCCTAGACACAAGAGTCAATGGACAGTGTGATTTGATACATTAAAATCACCCGCATATTGATTTCACATATGGGAGAGGACGTATAAACATCATGTTGTTATACAACTTGGTTATACAATTAAATTTTAAATTTCATTCTTCTAAGTTAGCAAAAGAAAGTCTTCTAATCTTCCTGAGATAAACTTGAAAAGTTATAGCCAGTGGAAACTTTTTGCATAAAGGAAGCAAAAGATTTTCATAAGAGTACATACTTCCCTCTACTCCAGAGAGCTTGAAAAGTCATTCTTGAACACTCCCAGCTGACTTCATTTATGATCACTTTTCAGCCTTTCTCCCAACTGTTAGATGGCACTGTGCCCTCTAACAAGGTGTTATGCCAGTTTTTCTAGGACACCCCTGCCAATCAAATGTGGGGTTTAATAGAAAACAGTGCAAACTCTCTAAGAGGTTACCCATTATCTCTGGCAGTAACACCCCTTAACAACAAATACATCTTGAGTGTTACATATTAACATTATATATTGTGGAAGAAAATGCACCATTGTAGATGTAGGTCCTTGAATCAGCCACAAGAACAGGTCAGCTATAGGAAGCCCATGGAAACCCATTAAGCACACGGTATGCTACAATGTCATTGGAATTTGAAGTGATTTTTGAAAAGAGCAATAAACTTGTAAGAATAATCTGTATTACCTCCAAATGAGAAATGAGCCCAAGCATGAGTGACAAACATTAGTAGAAGATAAATTCCAAAGCCTCATTTAAAAACACTTAGGGCATGCTAAACAAGACAATGTGGCCTAAAACTTCATAATTACCACTGTTGGAATTTCACTCCCAGTAAAGCATTTTGTCCAGTCTCTCCCACATGTCACCAAGGAGGAAAGAAATGAAGTAATTCAGACAACCAGCTAGGGTGGAAGTAAGAATTCAATTCCAGCTAAGTTCTATTCTTGATCTACTGAGCTCTGGGTTACATCACGCTTCTCCTCTCTTTACTTCTTCCCTCTATTTTATTCAGATTATGTTTATGGTATGTATGGGGCTTTCCTGGTGGCTCAGTGGTAAAGAATCTGCCTGCCAATGCAGGAGACAAGGGTTTGATCCCTGGGTTGGGAAGATCTCCTGGAGAAGAAAATGGCAACCCACTCCAATATTCTTGCCTGGAAAATCCCATGAACAGAGTAGCCTGGCAGGCTACAGTCCATGGGGTTGCAAAAGAGTCAGACATGACCTAGTGACTAAACAATAACAACAATGACATATAATCATTCTATATATTGATGCACACATGATAATATGCAATAAAATGTCCCTAGTCATAATAACTTATTCTTTATGCCTAATTAATACTTACTAATTATTTGTGTAGTTTTATTTTTTCAATAATTCAACAGTGAATTTTCGTTTCTCTATTAAAATGTATGCCCCTGTTGTCATTACATTCGTGACTGGCAAAATAAAAAGCTCTAAGGTCTTTTATTGGATTGACCAAAAAGTTCATTTTGGGGACTTTCCTGGTGGTCCAGTGGCTAAGAATCCTCCTGCCAATGCAGGAGATATAAGTTCGATATCTGGTCTAGGAACATTCCACATGCAGTGGGGCAACTATGGCCGTGAGCCACAACTACTGAGTCTACATGCCTAGAGCCCATACTCAGCAACAAGAGAAGCCAGCACAGTGAGAAGCCCACGCACTGCAATACAGAGTAGCCCCCACTTGCCACAACTAGAGAAAACCGGAGTGCAGCAATGAAGACCCAGTGCATCCAAAAATGAATAATTAATTGAAAAATTATATATGTATATATAAAGTTTGTTCCAGTTTTTCCATAAAATCTCAAAGTTTGTTGGGTTTTTCCATAAGGTCTAATGGAAAGACCCAATGAACTTTTTGGTAAACCAAATACGAAAGAGTCTAAGTATCTCCATTGGATGGGCTTGCATCAGTGGACACTTGCCTTCTGAAACCCACCCACACAGCTGTCTTATCACTCACTGCTCTCTACTATTCATTTGTCTGGTACCTACTCTGGAATAGGAGTTCTTTTAGGGCAGGACTAGGTCTTATTCATCACTGTACCCATTGCACCTGCTGAGGAGGCAGTGCTCAACACATGTTTGCTGAATGAAGCAATGAATGCATTCAAGAGCTGGTACCTCTTGTGGATTGCTAAGACAACCCCAAGCTAACCCTACTGATATTGTTTTTCATGCCCAGTTTGTTTTCAAATATTTCTCATAGGAACAAAACAAGCACGTGAATAAGACCTTTTTCTCAATCGTTCATTCATGACAACAGCAATTTTTTTACTCATGGGCATGAACTATTAAGGCCTCTCAGAGGAAATTATTTTAATTACAGAAATCAGAACAGCTTAATTGTAAATGTGCAGTGTGAGCACTTTACAAAAGAGATTAGTGGCTTTTCCCTTTATTTCTTTCTCTTTAATAATTCTTCTAAATCACAGTAACAAATATTCTCAAGATTTCAGCAGGCTCTCACATCTTTCTCTTCTATTCAACTGCACTTAAGGAAATCTACACCACTGATGCTCCAAGACTATGAACTACACTCCTCTCCACTAATAATTCACTGAACTCAACTGCAATCATGGAGTAAGTAAGCTTTGAGGTAGACGAGTTCTAAGATATAAAGGGAAAATGTGAGTGAAAAAATGGTTCCAGTAACTATGAAAACAGTGTATTTATTTATATCTACATATAGCTAGATAATATATATATTTCAGCAATCTGGAATACAAATGAAGATTCATTGCTCTTCAACAGATCTCAAGGTACTACATCATTTAGGTGATAGCCAAGGGAATACACGGCTTATCATCTATATTCATTCATTGATTTTTTAAGCTGTCTACAGTATCTTTCTACTTAGATGTCCCAACAAGCATAAACTGAACCTATTGTTCTGCTGGGATACCAATTAATTGAACATTTAATTTTATTTTTGGGAGAGTGTTGGCAGAATTCTAGAAGGATCTACATATCATATCCTTTGCTAAAATAATCAGAAATTTAGGGCACTATTTAACTTAAAGTGGGAGATGCTATGACATATAGCTATTACCCTTCCTCAACATTTCAACCATGATAAGACTGAAAGAAAGGAACAGGGTAATATAATAACAGTAATACATTTACTCAGTATTCACCATACCCAAATTGTAGTAGCGCTTGCTCTGAGGAATATTAAAGATGAAAGGAATGTTCCTTTGTTTGGTACTAAGTTACATTCTTCAAACTGACAAAGCCCTTGGCACAGGAAAATGTCTTGGAAACTTTAAAGCAACATATGCAGAACTCTACATGCTGCTAAGTCTCTTCAGTCGTGTCCGACTCTGTGAGACCCATAGACGGCAGCCCACCAGGCTTCCCTGTCCCTGGGATTCTCCAGGCAAAACACTGGAGGGGGTTGCCATTTCCTTCCCCAGTGCATGAAAGTGAAAAGTGAAAGTGAAGTCGCTCAGTCGTGTCCGACTCTTAGCGACCCCATGGACTGTAGCGCATCAGGCTCCTGCGTTCATGGGATTTTCCAGGCCAAGAGTACTGGAGTGGGGTGCCATTGCCTTCTCCAAGAACTCTACATGGACACTGCCAAAGTTTAGAATAGAGGTTCTGAAAACAAGCTGAGTTAAAAAAAAACAAACAAAACTAATTAGGCTGAAAGGAGATCTGGGGATAGTAGAAGTGGTAATGAGTAGTTTTTAGCAAGTTTTGAAAGACGTAAGAGAGATGATTTGATGAGAAGAGGAGAAGAAGGCATGATAAGGAAAATGGCAGAGAAACCATCACCCAAACTTTCAGGTGGGAAAAAGCCTGGATACATTTGCTCAAACAAAACTGGGTATTGGGTTGGGACTAATGATTCAAGGCAGCAAGCTGAAGGAGAGCTTGAAGAGAAGACTTGAAGGCTGGGCTGCCAACTTCAGACTTGTCCATCTTATAGATCAAAATATGGTAGTCAAATTTGTACCCAGAAGAGAGCTACGTGCCTAGTAAACAGTCCAAATGACTGAAGTAATTGACAATAGACTGCTGAGATTTATGAACAGGTCAGTGACTTAATCAAAATGGCATGTGGTGAAATGTTCCTAGGATTCCCAAAAGAAAGAGCCTAAAGCCTGGAGAAGTTGTCTTGAATGGGCAACAGCCTACACTTGATGGGATTGGAGTTCAGATTTTAGCAGAAACAAAGGGAATGGAGAGGGAGAAATACAAACAGGAAGCACCACAGAAAGAAAATGACCTATGATGAGGCTACAGAGTTCTACTCCAGATTATGAAGCTCAGTCGTAAATACATTAGTTTGCAGGATCAGTGAATATCAAAAAAGAAATGCAATGATAGATGGTGGAATGAAGACCAAGAATTAAAGACTTCAGAGAGACAGACGTCATCCAGGAACCTTCTCTTCACCAGAAATACTATGACATACTTGTACCCTCTTGAACAGATTTTTGACTCAGCAGTGAAAAGCCAAGAGAAAATGACACTTTCTCTAAAATTATGGGATGCTGACATTAAATTGCCTGCTGCCTGTAACTGAGTCAAAGCTGTGCTCAAAAAAACTGCTAACCTAATATTCTGGGCTCTCTTGAGGAAAACGACTTTAAGGCTTGCAATAAATCAGTTTACATATACTAAATTAATTGAATGAATAGAATTATGAAATAAGTCTAAGGTCAGCTCTCTAGCAGCAGTATATGGCGAGCCTGGGGAGTGGATGCATGGATCCAGAACAGGGCGGCCACCACAGAGTCAGCAGTTGGGGCCGGGTTGATCAGATTCTCTATCCCACAAAGAGAATCCATTAATGAATCAGCACTTGCAGGGTGGCGAGGAAAGTATCAGTCACGGGATAGGAATTATTGAATAGGATCCCTCTTTTGATAAGCTCTTGCCTGATAGTAACAGACCTTTTGGGAAGGTGAGTGTTAACTTTGTCAAACGCTAGAGCATCACTTTATGCACCCAAATAGTAATTCACTAAAGCTGTAATTTCCCAGTTTCTTAAAAAACAATGCCCTAAAATGTTTTTATGAGAAATCTAAGACAATCAATATTGCAGGGGCTTTCACCTGAAAAGTACCTTCTTTATTGCCCCGAAAGTGTGGAAGCACTCTCATATCTATGTGAACACTAGTCAGTCATGTGGTTTTGAGACACTTAATCCAGTGATGGGCCACATTTATGAGCATGAGGGCCCCTCTTCAAGAATTAAACACCTCAGAGAGCTCCCTGCGATAATAGTTGGAGAATTATTTCTTTTGTTTACTACTGATGCTGACACCCATGGATGTTTGCCAACTCCTGCATTAATTAGTCTCTTCCATCTCCCCCAGGCAGATGGAAAACTGTAGATTAATTCCTGTCTGATGATTGACAATCTTCTGATGCTTGTGACACTTAGGGACCACAGCAGTATCACATACAGAGCCAGCATTTGAGGGACCGGGAAGAACAAACCTCTCAATAAAATGTCTGTGTTATTTATGTCAGAGTTCCAGTCAGGGCCCAAAATGCATTATGAAAAGACAGAATCTTTCTCAATTTTCCTCATCACCAGAGGAAGTGTATGAATAATCAATCACAAGGGTTTAGGCTTCCTGGTGTGAATTCCCAACATTCTTTGTCTCAAATAGGAGGGTGATGCATTAAAACTATACATCTGCATTGTCCCATGCATCAGTCACCAGCCATGTATGGCACGTGAAAAATGACCAGTCCTAAACTGAGATCTGCTGTAAGTATAAAATACACACTGAAATCTGAGGACATCATACAAAAAATTAAAATATCTCATTAATAGTTTTTATACTGATTACATATTTAAATGACAATGTTCTGGATATACTAGATTAAAAGTTTATTATTTAATGTGCTTACAGAAAATTATAGAAATTCACAGGGATTACATACATATATGATTCTCATCCTACTCCCGCTGACTACATTGCCATAGACCAATTTCTAGTCTCATTGTTAAGATTTCTTTTTTTTTTTTTTGATGTGGACCATTTTTAAAGTTTTTACTGAATTTGTTACAATACTGCTTCTGTTCTATGTCTTGGGTTTTTAGCCCGAAGGCATATGGAATCTTACATCCCTAATCAGGGACCAAACCCACACCTCCGGCATTGTAAGGTGAAGTCTTAACCAATGGACCACTAGGTAAGTCTCAGGACCAATGAATCAGGTTTCTGTATTCAGACTAAAACCTCAGCACTGGAAGAGGCAGATTCCCTGTCATTCAGCTTCAAGTTCCTTATCTAATAAATGCAATAATTACCACAAATATATCATAGGTTTAATGCAATAATTAAATGACAGTATGTGAAAAGTACTAAGTACAGTGGCTCGCAAGCACTCAATAACCATTAGCTTCCATTTACATCAGATGGGAAGTGGAGTTGACAGGGGTGATGATGCTATGATGACACTAATGGTAAAAAACTCTAGGCCTTTCCTTGCTAAGGTCCATTTCAGCAGAAGTAAACTTTGGCCGTTTACATGATAAGTAGCAGTAGTGTTAGTTACTCAGTTAGTCCAACTCTTTGTGACCCCATGGACTGTAGCCCACCAGGCGCTTCTGTGCATGGAATCCTCCAGGCAAGAATACTGGAGTGAGTTGACATTTCCTTCTCCAGGGGATCTTCCTGACCCAGGGATCGAATCCAGGTCTCCTGCATTCCAGGCAGAATCTTTACTAACTGAGCCACCAGGGACGACCATATCTCATATATGATAAGAATGTTCTCAAAGACATTAAAGGAGAGGATTCTTTCCCGATATCAACATCAGGAATAGCAGGGTCTATTGGTTTGCTTTTATCTGATTAAAGAATAAAGTTTAGCTCATAGTGATGGCTAACAGAAAACTTAAAAGCAGGTTTGCAAATTCAAATGCTAAGGAGTCAATAACCATAGGTGAAGCTCACTGACGATGGTTTTTAAAACATAGCTACAGTTTGCATATTAAATGTTTAGAATATTTTATACTTCCACAAAAAATAAAATAAGCTTCCTTCTTTTTTTTTTTTTTCTTGAAACACAGCCCTATCATCTTTCACTTCTTTCAATTTTAGTAAAGACATGGGTACAGAGAAACACTTCTATCTTTGAGGAAAAGAACCAAACATTGTGACAGACGGTGATCCACACTGACTTCAGAATCAGACCAATCACAGGAACGGTCAGACCCAAGTCAAACCAGTACACAAATTCTCAAGCTAAAACAAACTCAGTCTATATCTTTACTCCAGCTGATTTTGCTACACAGGACACAAATCCAGGTTGGTTATATCTTTAGAAATTGTTTGTTGTTGTTTAATCACTAAGTGGTGTCCGACTCTTCTGCGACCCTGTGGACTGTAGCCCACCAGGCTCCTCTGTCCATAGGATTTCCCAGGCAAGAATACTAGAATAGGTTGTCATTTCCTTTGCAAGGGGATCCTCCCTACCCAGGGATCGAACCCTCATCTTCTGCGTTGGCAGGCAGATTCTTTACCACTGAGCCACCAGGGAAACCCTTAGAAATTATAGAAATCTACAATTTATGTCAATCTTCCTCATTTTAAAACATTATTTAAACTCTTAAAGAAGTCATGCCAAATGGACACATGTGTGAGACAGTCCACAGCTTTGCAGTCCAGCTTAGATGGAAATATTCAGCCGAATGGGAAGTAATAGGGAGTTCTAATAAATATTTTTCTAGCAGCCTCATCCCAATATCTTCTTTATGTGTACATCTTTTATTTCCATAAAAATTGCTTCTAATTCTTGTTAACTGTGTTGAACATAAATCAACCAAGAAATTCCAATAGCTAAATACATGATAAAGAATATATAAAACAGCCATGTATGCTGTCCCTGAGAGTGTAGAGTGAGTTAAACACCCATACCATCATGTACACACACATAAACTGCTTACTACAGTTGCTTCCTTCTTTGAGAAAAAATATCTGGGGCGGGGGGGCGACGATTTGTGAAGATCCCAGATATACTGGCAGTAAGCAAATCCTTTAGTTTGTAAAATAAAACTTTAAAAATAAGAGGATTTTTTTAAATAAAAGTTCTATCTATGTGGAAAAATACTTAAAGTGACAAAAAGTACGATCCAATATTAAGTATCCCCCATAATTTAACAATAGGGCTTCCCAGGTGGCACAGTGGTAAAGAATATGCCAGTCAATGTAGGAGACACAGGTTTGATCCCTGGATCTGAAAGATCCCCTGGAGGAGGAAATGGCAACTCACTGCAGTATTCTTGCCTGGAAAATTCCATGGGCAGAGGAGCCGGGTGGGCTACAGTCCATGAGGTCACAAAGAATGGGACGTAACTGAATGACTGAGCATACACAAACACATGATTTAATAATAAGTAATATAAAAGCATATTATAGGGACAAACCACTAGAGATGCAAACTTCTGACACTGGTTATCTCTAGGTAGTGAGAATTATGGACTATTATATTTTCTTCTTTGTATAACTTCCGCATGGTACACATTTTTTTGTTTCTTTTTGGATGAGCACATACTGATTTTGGAGTCAGAAATAATATGTGAAAATGCATAAAAATATTTTTCTGACCACTAACAACAAGTAAATGTCATTTTAAGCTAGAATGACAATTTTATTTGAACTCTTTTGGTAATTTATAGTGGAAAAATGTTCATTTGGCTTGAGTGATTTGTAAGATTTATCTCATTTCCCCAATTCCCTTTGTCTCACAATCACAAAACAAGTGATGAAATATAAATTGATCAGGAGAGAGACTCTGGGTAGCTGAGAGTCAAAGGTTCTATAATTTATTAAACAACGGACATATCAGAATTTCTACGGAAAACCTATCACTTTCACACATGAAGAAAAGAAAATAAATAAGAAAGACTTTCAATCCAGATTCTATCTACTTTTCCAGCCAAAATGTCAGGGTACTATTTCTCTCCACTCCAAAGGTGATATTTCTCATATCATATGGAAATAGTGACATAAATATTTTATGTAGTTATTTTCTGCCTACAAATGCTGCAGGATACCATGAGGTTTCATCTTTTCAATAAAACACTTTATTGGAAGCACAGTTGGATTCTCCTTGGCCCAGCCTCTAAACTGAGCAACAGAACTCTAACAGGAAAGGACTTCTGCTGAGTGATTGGTTCTCTGCTATTTTTCCTTATTTATTCATTTCTTTTGGCTTGGGCTGGGTCTTCATTGCCTCTCGAGCTTTTCTCTAGTTGTGGTTAGCAGGGTCTACGGTCTAGCTGTTGTACTTGGGATTCTCACGGTGGTGGCTTCTCTTGTGGCGCACAAGCTCTAGGCACAGAGGCAGCTGCAGGACATGGCTCAGTAGTTGTGCAAAATTGGCTCCATTGCGCGGCAGCACGAGGGATCTCCCTGGACTATGGATCAAACCTGTGTCCCCTGCAGTGGCAGGCTGATTCTTAACCACTAGACACCAGGAAAGCCCTGCTATGTTTTAAAGCACCATCAAATCCTCTATTTCTGACTAAATGAGGTCCACTTTCATTGAAAAATAGTGAAATAAATGTTACCTTACATCTACATGTATTTTTAGCAAGAGAATCTGTTTTTAGAAAGCCAAGGGCAAAGAAGGAAGTTGTTATACCCATTATTTACAAACAGCTCTATTTCCTTGTGGAGAAACTCATATTTATGCCTACTATGAGAATGATATGCAGAATAATACTGTTTCCATAAGGACTGTATTTATGAAAGTCTAAGATGTTGAAGGGAGGAGCTTCTTTGATTGCCCAAGTCCTCTGCAAAATGCACACAGGAAAAGTTTGCTTTCCTGACTCCTTAAGACATTATGAACTGAAGAGGATTAAATTTCCATAAAAAATCCTGTTCTCTGCTGAGTATTAAATATGACAGTGGTATTTTTGACATGCAGCATCTTCCTGCAAGAATGAAAATGAATTTTTAAGAATCTTTTTATGCCAGCCACTTAAGTGTCAGCTGGTGTTAACTTGGAACATCTATTGATTTAGGCTACAGTTTTACTTACCTCTGAATGTCAAAGTCACCATTATCCTATTACTGACACTATGAACTGTCCATTTTCACCCTGGGCTATCCAATTTAGATACAGGAAAGTGCAGAGTTTTGATATTGTGTGGGATGATGACTATTTTCTAAGCATCTGGGATTGATCCATTGTATCTGCACTGAATATCACTCATTAAGATGGAGAGAGAAAATGCATACACACGAAGAGGAAGAATCCGTGCTTGTAATCACAAAAATAACAATGGAGAAGATCCATGGTATGTAATAATATACCCTCCATCTTTCTTATAATAAAATATCTGTATGACCTAATACCTCCTTTTTAAAAAATACCAATATGTCGTACTCCCTACATAAGTCCTGCTTCACTATGTCAGCACGATTAATGCAATATAGCTGTCAAGCTTTATTAAAATTATTTTTGATGTGTATCTTGGCTCATAAACCTCTACAGTGCACTGATATTACCTCAGGGAATGTCCTTGTAACATGGAGTCTCTGAAGACGGGACAATAAAAGAAAAATCCTCCAAACTTTCAAGTTCAGCTATGATATCACACGGCTGGCAACGGCTCCTGTCAGCACTCTGAACATGCTTTTTTGCATGTGAAAGTAATTACTGTTGTTCAAACCTTGTTTCACAGAACCTTCTGGTAGGAGAAGCATAAAGGCACTCAGAGATAAACACCCAAGAACAGAGTCAGCACCGACACTGAAGGAAACTGTCAGGTCCGTTTTTCCTCATGAAGCCATTTCAGAAGCAGCCTTCTTTGAGGCACAGCACTAGAGTTTTAATCTGGGGCCTTTTAAAATTTGTGTGGTACCTTCATTGGTACATTTTAGCAGTGGATATTTCCTATTAGTAACAAAGATGCCCAATTGCTGCCCACATCTTCCATGGCCCCACAGGAGTCCTCATACTCGTGGAAAACACACCAACAGCAGACATGCCAATCAAAATGGGTTTACGAGAGCCCATCATGGGTAGAGACAGAGAGAAGGCACTCCAAGGGCAGAAGGTTAGGGCAAGGATGCACAAAGAGGGGCAAAGGGAGGCTGAACACAGAAACAAAAAGCTCAAACACACCAACAGAATCAGTGAATACAGGTTCACCATCTTTCTCTTCTGAGGATTATTCGAGAATAGTACTGGTACATTTGCAACTATCTGTTTGAGCTCAAATGATCGGGACAGGATCTGGCTGGCTGTTTGATTTTCCCAGGATGTCATGACCTGATATCTGATCCTACAGGGCATAACCAAGATGCACCTCACATCAAGGAGACACACCATGGAAGTTCAACAACATTACAGAAGATTCCTCGTGGTGGGGTGGGGGTGGGGGGCGGTCTTAGATGTTTCGGCCATGTGGAATTGCTATCAAGATTTCTTTAATGGCTTCAACTTTTGACTTGTTGCAGAATGATCACAACTTCTTCATGAATGGGGTCCGGTCTATAGACCACACTTTGTTCAGTCTGTTCTAGAAAGTACAGGAACAGAAGAGTTAATGTTTCTAAAGAAAAAAAAAATCCAGGCAAGATGCACTTGCTAAAGTTCTTAGCATCCTAACGGCCAAATCAAAGGTCTATTTTCTCTGCCCCTCCCACTTGACTATCTGCAACATCTGATGGTGCTGATTACCCTATTTCTTCAGTACTTCTCTTCCTTTACTTTCAAAACAATATGCTTTTGGTCATTTGCCTTCTTTTTTTTTTGTATCCTCTTTAAGTATTTATTGGAAAAGACTCTAATGCTGAGAAGGATTGGGGGCAGGAGGAGAAGGGGATGACAGAGAATGAGATGGCTAGATGGCATCACCAACTCGATGAACATGGGTTTGGGTAGACTCCGGGAGTTGGTGATAGACAGGGAGGCCTGGAGTGCTGCGATTCACGGGGTCACAAAGAGTCGGACATGACTGAGGGACTGAACTGAACTAAGTGTTTATATTCCCTGATGTTTCATCTGATCCTGTTAGCTTTTTTCTCCAGCTAAATATTATCATCCCTGGCCAGCAAACATGTCTATGTCGTGTGCTTAGTCTCTCAGTTGTGTCCAACTCTATGTGACCACATGGACTGCAATGCACCAGGGGGATTCTCCAGGCAAGAACACTGGAGTGGGTGGCCATGCTCGCCCCCAGGGGATCTTCCCAATCCAGGGATCGAACCCAGGATCCCTCACAGTGCAGACAGATTCTTTACCATCTAAGCCACCAGGGAAGCCCAAGAATACTGGAGTGGGTAGCCTATCCCTTCTCCAGGGGGAACTTCCCGACCCAGGAATGAAACTGGGGTCTTCTGCGTTGCAAGCAGATTCTTTAGTAGCTGACTATGTTGGTGATTCTCAAACCAGTCAGCAGGCAGACAACTGTTACTCAGTGAGAACAAAGAGTGTGCCCTGAAATGTGCTTGAGGCTGGGAAAACAATCTGAGAAGACACCCCGTTTTATACCCTGCCGATTTATTCCTTTGTTTCTCCAGATGCGTGCTCCACTCTGCTGCATCAGCTTGGACTCAGGTCTCAGTGCTCACCTGGGCAGTTGCAACAGTTTCCATTCCTGCACTCACCATCAGTTTCCCCCACTCCAGTTTATCATATGCACGAAACCGAGATTTTCACCTCTTTCCTAGGAAAGAGGTAAAAATCTGAACACATACTTGTCTTTTGAAAAATCTTAGCTATCACTTCTTGACAACGCAAGTCCTTCAAATTCCTTAGCTGGAAATATAAAATCCAAATAATGCAATCCAGACCTCCTGGCCACATCTCAACAAAATCAGGACCTGCCACAATTCATGCCTTTAACCTGCTGGGTCCTTGGCAAGGAAGCCCTAGATCTTTTTCTCCTCTGTAAGACCCTTTTCATCCTTTAAGTCTAAGTCTGACTATAACCCACTCTAAGGTGCCTTTTCCAATTTTTCAAGGCAAAGGGAAGCATACATTTCTCTTAATTTACATAGTGTTCTCCCCACACCCCTATCTTCATCTTGATCCTTGTACCACACTTGAATTTTTACACTTTGATCCTTTTGGGTACACTGTGATTTTGTCAGGGTAAGTGTTGTTCATAATTATTTCCTGTTTCTTACAGAACAATGTCCAGTGAAGAGCAGGTGCTCAGCACATTTGTCTCTCAAAAGTAATGGAATGCTTTTAAGCAAAGATAGACAAACATCATGATATCATTTATATATGGACTCTAAAAATGATAGCAATGAACTTATTAACAAAACATAAATGGACTCACAGTCATAGAAAACAAAGTTATAGTTACCAAAGGGGATAGTGATGGGGTGATAAATTAGGAGTTTGGGATTAACACATATACAATATTATATATAAAATAGATAAACAGCAAGGAGCTACTGTATAGCACAGGGGCCTATACTTGGTATCTTGTAATAACCTATAAAGCAAAAGAGTCTGAAAAAAGAATATATGTATATGTATGAATAACTGAATCTCTTTTCTGTATACTTGAAACTAACACAACATTGCAAATAAACTATACTTCAATAAAAAGAACGGTTACTCTTTAATTATGTAAGCAAAACAGACAAGCACAGAAATGTTAGTGAAAGACGCAGGTTTTATTCAAGGGTTCCATCTGAGTTTCCAGTCTTATTTCCACCTATTCCCTGCCATGTACTTCATGCCTCAGGAATTCCCAGGAGTGTTTGTAGCTCCCTGCGCTCATCTGTGGTTTCCTGTTGTGCTTTTGTTGAGTTTTTGCCTCTGCTTAAAACACCCTGCCTCCCCTACCCTTGCTGCCCTCATCATCTGTCTCAACGTCCACACATCCTTCTACATGTCATTCAGGCCTCTCTACAGTCCTGAAAGTTCCTCACACCCCAAGGTTAAACTAGATGCCTTTCCTCTCTGTTCCCAAAACAATTACTGCAGAATTGACATTATTAGATTATCAATATTATTAGATTATCAAATCATTAGATTTTGACATTATTTGTTTCTGTCTCTCTCCCAATTAGTATTTGTGAGTACTTTAATTTGTACTATTTTTTAATAGCCTTTGTATCTTAAGAACTTACCCACAGTACATGATATATAAAACACATTGAACTAATGCTTACTGATGAGGCCTTAGCTACATTGCCACAATGGCTCCGCTTTCACAAGAATCTAATAGGATCAAATGAATTTTGAGTTATTACAACCACTCATCACACCTGTTAGTTATTGTCAGAACTGTGGCTGCCAAACTTTTTCTGGCTAAGTTGCATTGGCACAGAGTTAAAGAACCCCTTACCTTCTCCTTTCTCTGATGAGTACAACTTCAAAACTGGATTCAATGGGAGAAATGTGCTCATTTTATTTGAGTTCCAAAAGATAACATAATTTTAAAATAAAATGGCCTAACAAGCATCTGGTGCTTCCCTAGTAGCTCAGACAGTAAAGAATTTGCCTGTAATGCAAGAGACTCAGGTTTTAACCCTGGATCAGGAAGATCCCCTGGAGAAGGAAATGGACACCAACTCTTGAATTCTTGCCTGAAGAATTCCATGGTCAGAGGAGTCTGGCAGGCTATAGTCCATAGGGTCACAAAGAGTTGGACACGACTTAGCAACTAACACTTCACTTATTTCAAAAAGTGGGCCAAAGAACTTAACAGACATTTCTCCAAAGAAGACATGAAAATGGCTCACAAACACATGAAAAGATGCTCAACATCACTCATTATCAGAGAAATGCAAATCAAAACCACAATGAGATATCACTTTACACCACTCAGAATGGCTGTAATCCAAACATCTACAAGCAATAAATGCTGGAGAGGATGTGGAGAAAAGGGAACCCTCTTACACTGTTGGTGGGATTGCAAACTAGTACAGCCACTATGGAAAACAGTGTGGAGATTCATTAAAAAACTGCAAATAGACCTGCCATATGACCCAGCAATCCCACTGCTGGGCATATACACCAAGGAAACCAGAATTGAAAGAGCCACGTGTACCCCAATGTTCATCGCTGCTTTGTTTACAATAGCCAGGACATGGAAGCAACCTAGATGCCCATCAACTGACGAATGGATAAGAAAGCTGTGGTATATATACACAATGGAATATTACTCAGCATTAAAAAAAAATTCATTTGAATCAGTTCTACTCAGATGGACGAAACTGGAGCCCATTATCCAGAGTGAAGTAAGCCAGAAGCAAAAACAACAATACAGTATATTAACGCATATATATGGAATTTAGAAAGACGGTAACGAGAACCCAGCATGCGAGACAGCAAAAGGAACGCAGATGTATAGAATAGACTCGTGGCCTCTGTGGATGAGGGAAAGGGTGGGATGATATGGGAGAATGGCATTGAAACATGTTAATTATCATATGTCTAATCAATCGCCAGCCCAGGATCGATGCTCGGGGCTGGTGCAACGAGATTTCCTGGGGGGAGGGAAGAGGGAGGGGGGTTCTGGAGGGGGAGCATATGTAAACCCATGGTGATATCATGTCATTGTTTGGCAAAACTAATAAAAAAAAATAAACCTAATGTGCAAATAAAAAAAAATAATAGTACACTTCCTGAGAAGGTCAATTGATTTTTAAAGGAAAAAACACCACAGATTTGAGGAATCCTTTTTTTTTTTTTTTTTACCATGGGACTAATTTGAACTTGAAAATTTAAAGGAGTGTATTTTACTTATACTTTTATATTATCTGTTTTTGAATATATTTTATCATTTACCTGCTTTAATTTGAATGAGAGCCAGATTACCTAAATGTTAATTGTGGTTATGGCAATAGTGAGTGTTGTGACCTCAAGTAAAACTTATGTCTTAATTTTTTATTAGTAAAAATGAAGAAGTTGACTGGATGATTTCCAAGATCCCCCTCAATTCTAAATTTTTTTATTCTAAATTTGGAAACTTAAAAATGTATTATTTTATTAGTCTAGTAATAAAATATTTCAGAATAAAAAAAAACCACTTCACTTAGTAAAACATATGTTATTACAAACACACAAGCTCTCAAAAGACCCTAAAGAAAGGACACACAAAAAGCTCTTATGGCATTGGAAATAAATGGCTTCATTCTCATCAATTTTTACTCTCTTAACCATTTTCCAAACACACACCTAAGTGAGGCATTTTGCAAGATAATTTAAAATTAATAATAAAGATTTTCATTGTTTTAATCAAAATTAGCAAATAGTTTTCATAACAATGGGACCTCATCTCTTCTCTGGTGTCCTCTGTAGAACACCACACATTGCTATTCTTCAGGGGAGAAACTCTTTTGTTCCTCTGACCCCTGGACTTTCTCACACCCTTACAATTTCGAGTGCTAATCACAGCACCTGGATCATGGCAAAATTCATACATCTTCAATGAAGTATATTAATAAGCTATTTTTTGCTGTTTTTGCCACTAGTACTAATGTTATTTTGTTACTATTCTTTATCATGAAATTATTTATTGATTGATGGCAAAGCACTTTCTAAATATAATATAATGCCCACACCATCATCATAAACAATGAGCACATATTATTCATGATGACTTAAAAGTGGTAAACATAGAAACATTATTGATAGCTTCAAAAGGTTTACCTATTCTTCCTAATATTGTATATTATTGATTATATTATTGTTCTATGTTAGACAATCATCAATTACAGAAGAGAATACACAGACCATAAAACAACTAAGAAAATAACCTTTCATTCACCTAAGGCCTCTTTGTGGGTCCTTGTCATTTCTACATGAATAAAAAAAATTAACTCCAATCAAAAGATGACCGCAGAAGGAGCAAAATAGGTCGTTTGGGTGATAGGTACAATAGGTGGTATTAGCTTGTGTCTTACATTCTATCTCAGAAGCAAAAGCTAGATAGAATATCACTTCCCTTTTAGACTAGCTATATCCATGGCATATTCTTCAGGATAGTTTTCCATTATTATCAAAGAATGTTATGAATGGATGTATTTCATAGCCTTCATTCCATCAAATTTGACAATCATTTTTTTTCAGCCTTGCAATGTACCAATCACAGTTTTTGAAAATGGACTCTCTGTTCATAGCTTTCTAGGTATATGTTGTCAATGTAAGATTGTTTATTCAGCTGGATGGGTCCCTTAAGAGGCTCCCCATGCAAAGATACTATTATGGGTAGCAGACATAGGCAGGTGTCTGTTGATAATAATATTCTGGTCTTACTAAAGCCAGACTTTCTTTTCAAAGTCCCAACCCACAAGGAATAAAAAAAAATTAAATAGAAAAGCAGATGCATAATAGATCTAGGTAGATAGAGGGATATAGAGAGAGGGATACGTGACAGTATTTGGCCGCAGCTCAAGTTCTGCAGATTCCAATTCCATCATCTACCTAATTTGTCTGGAATGAATCAATGGAATGACTTTCATAGTTAAAGTGGTTGCTACTGACACAATTTATAGCTTTTCCTCATAGAAGTCACATTTATTAAAGCAAAAAGATATGAAAATCATGTCTTCTTTGTTTAAATAGCTTCAAGATGGTCCAGTGAAGACACTACAGTCACTTGCCTTCATGATGAAAAATAGAAGCTCGGTCTAAGTGGACAGTTGTTAATATCTCTATGCAGCCCTCCTTCTGTTCTTCCCATGTTTGATTAGCTTCAGAGGGACTAATGGCATCCAAATTTCCATTCATGAATGGGTGTATATAAGGAAGTGAGAGTGGTGCTTTAAAAAAGGATCATGCTAAATAAGAAAAAGTAAGTATCTTCTCTCTTAAGACTATTATATTATCAAAATTTGCTTTTATGTTCATTTTAGAGCTTTGTCTCCATGCCTACTTGATACCATTTAGCACACGTGGCTGTAGTTCACTCCACAGGATTTCAGAAGAGATCATCATTTATGCAGGGATTTGTATTTTATATGTTATTATAAACAATGTTGCTGTGATTCCTACACATAGATTTGTATGCAAGTGAAACAGTGTGTCCAGAGGTTAGAACTGTAGTTTTAAGATATGCATGTATTTGGTAGAACGTGCCTGCATGCTCAGTCACTTCAGCAGTGTCTGACTCTTTGCAACCCCACAGAATGCAGCACACCAGGCTCCCCTGTCCATGGGATTCTCCAGGCAAGAATACTGGAGTGAGTTGCCATGCCTTCCTCCAGGGGATCTTCCCGACCCAGGGATCAAACCTGTGTCTCCTGCATTGCAGGCGGATTCTTTACCACTGAGCCACCAGGGAAGCCCCATTCAACAGCACATGTATTTTCAAACAGTTATTTAAAATTAACTTGTTCCATCCAAAGCCGAGAAAAAGACTTGTGAGATGGCACGAGTAAATTCTAAAAACAGTTATGTTGATGTCATCAAATTAGTCCTCTATTTTTCTGGTAAGGAAATTCCCCAAATGTTGTGTCAAAACATTTGTGTCAAACTGCTATGTTTTGCCAAAGAGATAAATTTCCCAGTCAAAACAATTAATTAGAAGCTATTAATGATGCCTTCCTTGATTTAAGAAGCCACTGTAAGAGAAGAGGGAAACTGGAGTATAAAAAATATCCCCTAAGCCAAGGTGCAGGAGGTAAGTTATTATAGTTTGTGAATCTGTATTTTGGAATTTTGCCTTGAATTCCTTAACTATTCTACAATCATTTCACAAATTCCAAATCATTCAAGTAACAGACCACAAGGAAACTTCTGATATATGAAGGGCTAACCTTCAAATACAATTCTTACTTCTCCTTTTAATATAGTTAGTCTTGTAATATTTTATTCTTATCACAAAGAATAGTTTGGCTGCTATAAGTCATCGGCACCCAAATGGAATTATTAGATATGCATCTGCTTTAGTCAGCTACAGACCATCTGGTAGCTGGTCATTAGGTAAGAAAATTCACTGGTAAAATACTTAAATCCCTAAGTCATAAATTATTTGAGAAAAAAAAATTCTCAGATTCTAAACCAAGGTTCTATATTCCCATCCATCTCTCTCTCTTTCCATCCATCCATCCATCTATCTATTCACCTACTAGAAGGCAGTAACCAGATGTCATACGGGATTTAGGATACTCAGGTCAAACAAGCCAATATCCGAATAAAATAGTAAACAATCAGAGTTACATGACCACAAACAACATTGCAAACCCACAGCAGCTATTCTGCAAACGAATGTTGGTCATGAAAAAATCAAGGGAAGGAAGATCTCAGTGTTGCAAAGTATATCTCACCTCATGTCTGGAAAAAACAAAACAAAACAAAACTGAAGGTCATACTCTATTGACGGTTGGTCCATGATATCAGCCTTTATGAGGAAGGTTGACATGTTAGCTTTTGGTAGACAAAGATCTCTAGACTGGGACTGTCAGGGAAAGACAAAAGGGAGGCGCCATTTCCTGGCTGTCCTTGATGCCATCCTCTGAGAAACAGGAAGGAGAGTCATCAGCAAACTCTCCTGGGCTTTTTAGATGGACTGATAGAAAATATTCTCTTACCTCACTGAGACTTCTCCAGAGTAAAATATACGTATCTAATTCTTATTCACACGCAGGCAGACTCTATATAAACAATCAGGACTGCCACGGGTGTCAATCCACACTTTTAATTTCTTACCTCATGTGTCTTGAAAGCTGTTGATTTCATTCTTCAATAAAAGCACGGGCTTCAATTTGAAGCCAACATGACTAACATTTTTTAACAACAAAGTCTATCTCTCAAGAATATATGGAATATATATTTATTTCTAATATCAATCTGTATGTCACAGACTTACCCAAGTGATCATGTTTCCTCTTATTACTCTACCTGGTCAATTCCTTATTAATCCACTTTTGGGGTTCTATTTCCTTGGGCATTTAGAATGTTGCCGATTTTCAATGAAAAAAATTGTTTTTAACATCAAAGCTATAGGCCCTTTGTATTATTAAATCCCTTGTGATCATTTTCCTCACAGCATTCTTCCAAATAATCTTTCCATATGCTCAAGTAACCTTTTCAAGAATTGCTCATTTAAAAAATGGACTGCTATGCATTTTACAAATAGAGCCATAGAGAAACATTTCTTAAGGGTCTCTACATCTTTCTACCAAGATGTAAATACTGAGGAGATCAAAGCAGAGAAAAAAGAAACCTGGCAGGATAGTACCAATAGTTATAAAAAAAAATACGTGGCTATTTGGCACAACTCTGCAATAAGAAAGTAATATTTAGTAATAATCTTTGTACAAACATGACCTTCTTTGGATGACATAATACCAGACTCCTGTTATCTATTGTTTTAACTTTACCTCTTAAAGTAATCATCTTCCAGTTTATTTGCTGGACAGCCCTCATAAATGGGCAAGCCTATCTCATAAGAACAGCTGAATGTCAAGGAAGAATTTAAACAAGGCATCCGTCCTTTACACAGGAAGCAGTCAATGTTTAAAAACAGCAGTGGAAAAAGACCCCATCCATTAAAGGTTTAGAGACATTCTCAAGGAAAGGCGCATATATTAGTGATTTATCTTTCTCATAAGCCCAACGCAATACACAGCATTGAATTACAAAGATAATGGATAGCATAAAGAATTCTCCACCAGTGTCTACGCTTTCTATTCGTTAGCCCTCCCTAATCCAGTTCTACAGGTGTCAGCTAAAGGCTCTTCTTTTACTATTAAGGAATTTGCCACATTGACAAGGGTGATAAAGAAGAAGAAATGCCAGGTGCTGGTGTTTTGAGCAACAACTTGTCTCCACTTGCAGTCACCATGAAGACTATCACCTCGTGACTTCCCAGAGGATTATAACCTCTGGATAGACTGCTTCATGAGTATTTATCATCCTTAAAACTGATCAGAAATGCCAAGTTGTCGTGGTTACAAGACACCTGTTTTCATGCGTTCCCTGATAAAAGCTTCCCTGCTGAATTGCTGATAAATATTGACATTATGTTTCAAACCACATGGAATGGCTTGAAATCCTGGCTCCTCTCACACAAAGAATTAAGCTTTGACATTTAGCTGGTTTAGCAAGACCACTGTACGTGAGAACTTTTACTTGAATTTTAAGGGGAAAAAAAACCAAACAAACACTGGTTTTAAAAAACAGAGAAAATGGGAAAGGCCAATTAGAAAGACAGTAGAATTTCAATTACCTTGGACACTCGATTTGCAACTTCTCTGCCCACGGTCAGTCCTTGGACAAATGTCCGCGCAGCAATGAAGGCCCGGGTGATCTGAATTTTCAGCTTCCGGGGAACATCTCCAAACGGCTTCAGCTGGTCTGTGTATTTGCTCACGCACTCCAGGTAGTCCTCGCTGAAATGATACTGGGGGTTGATCAGCTGAAACATCCGTTCCAGGAGCCGAGCCCAGAAGTCATTGAGCATTTCCTCCAGATTCACATTGCCCCCTGTGTAGTATCTCTTAAGCTCTGTGAAGAGGTCCTGGAACACTTCCGAATTCTGCATGTACAGCATTCCATAGGTCCGTACAAACATATCATTTAGTGACTTTTCTGCATTCTCCAGGAGCTCTCGGAAAAACTCTGCAAATTAAAACAAGAAAGCAGTCATAAATTAGAAAGATCTAGGAAGTCCAAAACATCCACTTACCTCAAAAACAACTGCTTCTAATGGTTGTTTTCACAGCAAAAAAAAAAAAAAGTCTCCTGTGATTAAGGTATCAGTCAATTGATGAAAATATTTTTAAGTGGGATTTGACTTATATCTAAGATCTTCTCTCAAAGAAAACAGAAGAGCATGTGATTTCTGTTTGAAAGAACATCCATTAACGTTAGGAATTTACCATTTAATACTCTTCCAAAGAAGTTCAATTATTTTTCCATTTGTTGTAAATTTTAGAAAACTCTATTAACTTGAATCAGAACATGTGGCTAAGTATTGTCATTAATACAATAAATGCATAACTGATAAAAAACATTTGCTCCAGTCTATTTAAAAATCTGTTCTAAATCTGTTCTAAAAAACTGCTCTAACCACTAAATTCAATTAATTTGCTTTTATTTGGATAAGTTCATAAATGGGATATTCAAAGTAATGAAATATTTGGCCCCTTTGGAGTTGTTGTATATAGCAATCAATTATCAGTGTTTAGAGACTCATAGTGTAATTAAATTCACTTAATACCAAAGCTATAATAAACAGAATATAGGCTGCCATATGAATCAGAAAGTTATGGAGTATCATGTATTATTATGATAAACTATCACTATATAGAATTCGAACAAAATATAGGTATTTGGGCTTTCTGGCTAAGAGGTTCTAAATGAAAAAGAATCTACCAAGAAATGATCTCTTTCATCCTGAAACAGCACTCAGATATTGCTGGGAATAGTTACAGTATATGAGAAATGGGATGGAAAAAACAATGTCCCTGGGTACTGCTAGACTCATTGGCCCTCATATTGGTCTCCCTGATATATATGGAATCTAGAAAAAAAATGGTACTGATGAACTTTGCAGAGCAGGAATAGAGATACAGACATAGAGAATGGTCACATGGACGTGGAAAGGGGCGGGGACAGGAAGGCGAGATGAACTGGTAGCATAGGATTGACATGTATACACTACCATGCGTAGACAGCTAGTGGGAAGCTGTTGGGCAGCCCAGGGAACTCAGCTCGGTGCTCTGTGATAACTTGGCGGGTGGGGGTGGGGGTGGGTGGGGAAGCTGGAGGGAGGCTCAAGAATGAGGGGATATATGTGTGCATGCGGCTGATTCATATTGAAGTACAGCAGAAACTAACACAACATTGTAAAGCAGTTATACTCCAAATAAATAAATAAATAAGAATACAGAGAAAAAAAAGATTCATGTGTGTACGAAGCTTATCCATTTGCACTAGAGCAAGCTCAAGCATTATCCCATTTGGAGAATATAACTGGGGCCCCTCAAAGCTAATGCAGGGAACAATCATGTCCTGGATACCTCAAGGAATTCCAATAGGAATACAATAAAAACCTCAGAAGAAATACCAGTCTTAGCTACTTCAATTCTAAATAATATAGCATTGAATCATTGTCTTGATAAAATTGTGTCTATAATGGCGATTATTTCGTATTTGTTTTCAAATATAACCAATATGCTAAAATTTATAAAGGACTCTGTTCAATGTTTATCCTCTTACAATGAAAGAATACACTTTTTTCTTCTTAAGTACATAAATTCTGTTGTTACTGTCTCAGCAAAAATTGAGGGATTATCTGAAAGTCACAGCTTGTCACCCTTGTGTGATCTTGTTTAAGATACCAAATAGTTCTTATTTTAACTTTTATCAAATGTTAAAATCAGACTAAATAGTATTAAACCTCTCTAACCTTCAAGGATTCAGTAAGAAAAAATCAGATGGGGAAAAATAGTTCAAAATTGTCATAGGATTCATTGGTCAAAATATTTATATATGCTATGCATGCATATCTGCTAAGTTGCTTCAGTCATGTCTGACTCTGTGCTACCCTATGGACTGTAGACTGCCAGTCTCCTCCTTCCATGGGATTCTCCAGGAGTGGGTTGCTACAGCCTTCTCCAGGGGATTTTCCCAACCCAGGGATAGAACTCAGGTCTCTTTCATTGCAGGCGGATTCTTTACCATCTGAGCCACTAGGAAAGCCCTATTTATATATGCTATATGTCTATGTTATTTATGATTTTATGAAATCAGAAACATTTCAGGAATTTACTAGTCACTTAGATTGTCCTAAAAATGGAAACTGTATTAAATTATTAATATTAATACAAAAGTATTATCATAATAAAACCTCTCAGCCTTGAAACCAAAGATGAAAATAGCTTGGCCTTATTTATACAGGAGCAGGTAAAAGGTGTTACAGATTGTGAAAGAAACTATGAAAGAATGGAAAAATCACTGAATTGAAAAATGCTAATATAATGAGATTGGAAAGTGGATTCTCATCACGAGCTCAGGATAGTCTATTCATTTATCTTCTTTTTGAGGTCAATTATTTTGCTGGACTCAGAAATTAAAGCTTAATTTATTGAATACAGAGTACTGCCTTCAGCAATGAATTGTCAGTAATCAATAGTGTGGTCTGGATTTGCAAGAGCTAAAAAAAAAAGGGAGGCAGTACCTTCTTATTCCCATTGCTCTCCAAAGACTTGAGGTATACATGCTTTACTGTAGGGATGAAAATTTTGTTTTTTCCTTTATTTCAAAATTAATTTTTTAAAAATTAGAGGATAATTGCTTTTCAATGTTGTGTTGGTTTCCGCCTGTTTTTTTTTTTTTTTACTGAAAGTAACATTCCTAGTGTTTCCTCTCCTCACATGGGTAAAATATTAGTCTCTGATTACTTTGCAGCAAAATGGTTAAAATCAGTTTGCCCACTCACTGTGTTTTGTGGTTTATTTCTTTATGCCTAAATTAGTAGTCATAATTTTATGAATATAGAGACTCAGTTATCATATATTCATAAATATGGTTGAAGAAACAGTTTTTCAGATGCCAGGATTAAATTTGTGTCTAACGGTGTGTCATTGATTCAGAAGTTTGCTCTTAGTTTTACCAGTCCTCAAAAGTCTATTATTCCTTGTTCAAAATCGTTATATGGTTTAGTGATCTCACAGTCAAAGTTAATATTTGGTACTAAAGGATACTAATACACCAGGCAATTATGAAAAATGTTGCTACCTTAAAGTACATTGATCTTAGATCTTATGAAAGATGGGGATCCGAGGTACTGAGGCAAAACTAATGTCCTCCAAAAAATAAGTGTACTCATTTTGTTTTTAGCACGCCCAAGACTTAAACTTCCACCTTTTGAAGGGTGACTCTTTGAACAAAGTATTTTATGCTTGAATGAAAACTGTCTCAGCAAACCAAACAAGATGAGGATTAGAAAGACAGTTAGCAGACCCATTTTGCTTAGAAAGTATTATGCCCCAAAAGCATAGAGAACAAAACTGAAGAACCACATAAGGAAAGAAACAGGACTCAATCTAACTCTTTGCTTAATAGGTGAGGGCAAAGCTCACAGTGGATATAGGCTTCAGTCAACAAAAAATTCTTATCTGCAAGAAGGAGTTTGGCAGATAAAAATGCTTTTATTTATTTATTTTTATTGTTTTCTTCCCCAATCACAAAATATACATCAAAGGTGATTGCTTAGGGCTCAGTTACACTTCACAGATCCACAAAAGAACTTTTTCCAGCCAGCTGTAGCCTCTGGGAGGATTTCATTCATCTAGAGGGGAGATGTGGATGTGAACATCTGTTTGCTACAGGGCAGACTGCCCCAAGTGGGAGAACAATCTTGTAGATAAAAACTGCCACTGTTCCAAAAGCAAAAAAGAAAGTCTATACACATTGCTGATGGTTTGGAGAGGCCTCTAAAGGGGCAAAAATCAACTCCTAGGAGCCAAAAGGTGCCCTAAGGGTATCTGTGAAAGGCTTCCATTTATTGCCTCCAAATGAATGGATCAAAACATCAGGTGCACACAGGACCAAGAGAAGGTTCAAGCAAGAGGAGAAAGAGAGGCAGATTGAAGGTTCTCAAGGAATTTGCAGTCTGCCCCAAACAGCATATGGTAGGCCCATTTAAGCTGGAAGTGCTGACTAGTTAATATTACTGTAGCAGGATTGGGCCTGGCAACCGGATCAAGCACTGTTCAGCATTTATCTAGAGATTGTAGTGTTTTCCTATTCTCTTCTCATGCTCTCCGAAACACTCCTCACTCCCAGCTCATTTAAAATTAGTGCTTCAGGTTGGTGGTGTAAATTCACATTATCATAGAGCCCAGTGAGTGAAAAGCTCTGGCCATGAGTCAGTGGAGACTGTATCTACACATGATCACAGCGTCTGTCCCACCAGGGGCTGCACTTTGCTTGCCTGAATCCACATATTTGTGTTGAGCTTATTTCTCTCCTAATATCTTCTTTCTGCCCTCCCCTCCACAAAAGCATGCTCTATCTGTTCAATCAGCTCACAACCCAAGCTTTGGCTAGGAAAAACTCCAAGTTGCTGGCATGGAGGGTAAATGATTCAGAAAGCTGATCTCAGATAAAGGCTATGATTCAGACACAGGAAAGTTACAGTCCTGCCCTCCACCCAGGCCCTTTTCAAGGTTAAATGAATAGAAGAGTCCTTTACTCTGCACACACCTGTCAGCTTTCAAGCGTATCTCCTCCTTTCAAAGTCTCCTTGCTTACATCATCAACTGATGTGTCCACCAGGGAAATGCTGAGTTAAGAGGAGCATTAAAGGAGAAGGAATCCAAGTGCCGTTTACTCTCTTCTCAGGCAGACTTTGAGGGCTAAACACATGGTCCCTAAATAACCCATCTCTCCCCACTCCCTGCAGGGTGAGACTATAAGAAGATCGGCGCTGCTCAGGCAGTCCTTGTTGCATGAAACGTCACCCTTGGCAGGTTGCAGCTATGTGGAATGCATGACTCAGTGCTAGTCCTCTACATCAGAAGTCTCTGTCTCAAAATTACTGACATATTGAGCTGGACAATCTTTTTTGTAAATTAAAATAATATAAAAAATTTAATTAACCATATTTATTTATTTATTTTTGCTGCCCTGTGTGGCTTGTGGGATCTTAGTTCCCTGACCAGGGATTGAACCTGGGCCTTCACAGTGAAAATGCAGTGCCCTAATGAGTGAACCATCAGGGAATTCCCTGAGCTGGACCATCTTCCTTGAGTGTCTGCCCTGTGCACTGCAAGACAATAGGTGGCACACCTGGCTTCTGCCTATGAGATGCTATTGGGACATCCTCCCTCCAGCAGTGACGACGAAAATGTCTGCAGACATATCTTTCCTCAGGACATGCTCACTCTCTCCACTGAGTGCTACTCTTCTGCTAGTAAATCCCAGAAGCCTAGAAACAGGCTATCAAAACCTTCCAAGAAAAGACCAGCACATTTCTACACCTCATCAGTCTGGCAATTTATTTACAAGGTAAGTTTCAGGAGCTGTGTGTGCTTTGAATGAAAGGAGGTGAAATGTACATCATATTCATAGGTAAGCTTTTTAGTGACCAAAACTACCATCTCCATGTATGGGGCCCGCCATAGGGCAGAGCCTTAAAGTGATGACTAGCGAGCGAATAAATAGATGGTGAACAAGAGCACCCAGTGAAATACATCCTGACTCTGGATGGGGCTCTTCTCAGGAAGTGGTGACATTGCGGCCCCACCTTAGAGGGAAAGAAATCCTACGATCGCATCTTAGAGCAGACAAAACTGATGTGCCCTCTTGTCATACTTCAAAATCATGTATTTCAGTTCAGTTTAATCGCTCAGTCGTGTCCAACTCTTTCTGACCCCATGGACTGCAGCACACCAGGCCTCCCTGTCCATCACCAACTCCCAGAGTTTACTCAAACTCATGTCCATTGAGTCAATGATGCCATCCAATCATCTCATCCTCTGTTGTGCCCTTCTCCTTCCTCCCACCTTCAAACTTTTCCAGCATCAGTGTCTTTTCAAATGAGTCAGTTCTTCGCATCAGGTGGCCAAAGTATTGGAGTTTCAGCTTCAACATCAGTCCTTCCAATGAACACCCAGGACTGATCTCCTTTAGGATGGACTGGTTGGATCTCCTTGCAGTCCAAGGGACTCTCAAGAGTCTTCTCCAACACCACAGTTCAAAAGCATCAATTCTTCAGCTCTCAGCTTTTGGTATAGTCCAACTCTCACATCCATACATGACTACTGGAAAAACCATAGCTTAGACTAGATGGACCTTTGTTGGCAAAGTGATGTCAAAGTAACTCAGTAAATCTATGAGCCGTTCTGTGTAGGGCAACCCAAGAAGGACAGGTCACGGTGGAGAGTTCTGACAAAATGCGATCCACTGGAGAAGGGAATGGCAAACCACTGCAGTATTCTTGCCTTGAGAACCCCATGAACAGTATGAAAAGGCAAAAAGATAGGACACTGCAAGATGAACTCCCCAGGTCAAGAGGTGCCCAATAAGATACTGGAGATCAGTGGAGAAATAATTCCAGAAAGACTGAAGAGACAGAGCCAAAGCAAAAACAACACCCAGTTGTGGATGAGACTGGTGGTGGAATTAAAGTCCAATGCTGTATAGAGCAATAATGCATAGGAACCTTAAATATTAGGTCCATGAATTAAGGCAAATTGGAAGTGGTCAAACAGGAGATGGCAAGAGTGGACATCAACATTTTAGGAGTAGCGAACTAAAATGGACTGGAATGGGTATATTTAACTCAGATGACCATTATATCTACTACTGCAGGCAATCATCTCTTAGAAGAAATGGGAGTAGCCATCATAGTCAACAAAACAGTCTGAAATGCACTATTTGGATGCAGTCTCAAAAATTACAGAATGATCTCTGTTTGTTACTAAGGCAAACCATTGACTATGACAGTAATCCAAGTCTATGCCCCAACCGTTAATGCTCAAGAAGCTGAAGTTGAACGGCTCTACAAGACCTACAAGACCTTCTAGAATTAACACTCAAAAAAGACATCCAGAAGCAAGAACAACAATACAGTATATTAATGCATATATATGGAATTTAGAAAGATGGTAACGAGAACCCAACATGCGAGACAGCAAAAGGAACGCAGATGTATAGAATAGACTCGTGGACTTTGTGGATGAGGGCAAGGGTGGGATGATATGGGAGAAGGGCATTGAAGCATGTTAATTATCATATGTCTAATCAATCGCCAGCCGAGGATTGATGCTCGGGGCTGGTGCAGCGAGATTTCCCGGGGGGGAGGGAGGAGGGAGGGGGGTTCTGGAGGGGAAGCATATGTAAACCCATGGTGATATCATGACAATGTATGGCAAAAACAATAAAAAAAAAAGACATCCTTTTCATGATAGGGGACTGGAATGCAAAAGTAGGAAGTCAAGAAATACCTAGAGTAACAGGCAAATTTGGATTTGGAGTAGAGAATTAAGCAGGGCAAAGGCTAATAGAGGTTTGCCAAGACAATGTACTGGTCATAGCAAACACCCCCTCTTCCAACAACACAAGAGAAGACTCTACACATGGACATACCCAGGTGTCAAACTCAAGTATTTATACCTATATAAATTTCCCTGGTGGCTCAGATGGTAAAGCATCTTGCTTACAATGTGGGAGACCTGGATTTGGTCCTTGGGTTGGGAAGATGCTCTGGAGAAGGAAATGGCAACCCACTCCAGTACTCTTGCCTGGGAAATCCCATAGACAGAGAAGCCTGGTAGGCTACAGTCCATTGGGTCACAAAGAGTCAGACACAACTGAGCGACTTCACTGTTACTGTCAAACATTGAAGGGCTTCCCTGCTGGCTCAGACAGTAAAGAATCTGCCTGCAATGCAGGAGATCTAGGTTTGATCCCTGGATCAGGAAGATCCCCTGGAGAAGGGAATGGCTACACACTCCTGACTTCTTGCCTGAAGAATTCTATGGACAGAGGAGCCTAGCAGTCTACCGTCCATGGGGTTGCAAAGAGTCAGACATGGCTGAGAGACTAATATTTCTACTTTTCAAACAGTAATATCCTCCCATGCTCCAAGTTTATGTGCATCTACATGTAAAATGCCTGGTGGCCTCTGCTTAAAAGCTTGGTGGTTATCAAGACAGCACTGCTAGACTCTCATTTCCTCTCTGGAGGCTCTGTCTGTCCAGGTCTACGCTTTGTCCTATGTCGTTGCTGTCTCTCCTGCTGCTGGTTCTACTCAACTCTGCCCTCACAGCCCATGATCTCACCAAGCTGCCTATGTTCACATTCACTCCCTTACTTAATTCAAGCAAAGGCTATCATGAGTTAACACTCAAACCACTCTGTCTCCCATAGTACAGCGAAGCCTTCTTCCATCCGGTGATTGAATAAACTCAGTTTGGAACTCTGTTGTTGTTTTCAATAAGCAATAAGAGGTCATGTTTTATTTCTTCATTATTCACATGAAAGAACTATGTAAGGGAAAGAGGACAACTAATTTGAATCGATATCCGATTATACTATCTTTGTAGTTTTCCTTAAACATCAGTTGAATTTTTATAAGAAACAGACCCTCAGTAGCACTTTTTAAAATCATGGGGTTGAAATTAAATACAATTATTTTGAAAATAACAATTTATTCAATGAGGGAGAAAACAGAATTTGGAGTTATTGTGAGATGAAGCTGCTGTCAGCAAAAATTAATTTGGGATTTCCTACATCTTTATCTCTTCACTCATATTTTCTCTTGCTCTATGTGTATATGTGTATGTTTTCAGATTATGCTTATTATATTATAATAAGCATTATGATTTACTCAATCAATTCATGCCAGGAATTAAGTAATGCCTATATAATTTCAACCACCACCACGTAAAATTTCAAAGGGAGCTAATAGTAGTAATTTATAAATTTCCTGTTTGAGGGATTATTATACCCAAGTAGGCATCCCCACCCCCAACACATCTGATTTAAAATGCAATCAACATGCCAACAGAATATCTTAATTATTTTCATTTGTACCTGATACATTTTTGGAGGAAAGTTGAGATACTTTAATGAAAATGACAATTTAGTTAGAAACAATGTATAAGGATAATTTCAACGTAAGTAGAGATAGGACTTAGGAAGTTGCCTGATGTTTAACACAAGGCATTTTACACCATGCCAAACACCCTGTTATGACCTTTTCATACACTGTATGATATTAGTATACATGTCAGATATTAGTATAGCTACTTTTCAGATTAGGAAATTGAGGCCCAGAAATGTTAAGCAAGTTGCCCTAGACCACGGCACTGGCATATAACCCAGAGCTCCAAACCAGTGCTGACAAAGAACTCCAAACGAGGTCTAACAAACAACTGGATAGCGGGGAAGCTTTGCTGTCTACACTATACGTGTGCTGTGCTCAGTCGCTAAGTTGTGTCTAACTCTGAGTCACTAAAACCCTATGGACTGTAGCCCGCCAGGCTTCTCTGTTCATGAGATTTTCTAGGAAAGAATACTGGAGTAGACTGTCATTTCCTCCTCCAGGGGATCCTCCTCACCCAGGGAATGAACCCATGTCTCCCCCATCTCCTTCATTAGCAGGCGGATTCTTTACCACTGAGCCACATCAAACAAACAAAATATAAACCAGCAATGACTAAGAAATATGCAGCAGAGATCTCATGTAGTTCAAAATGGCCCAAATATTTAACATTTAGCCCTTTACAGAAAAAATGTTGCCAGTTCCTAGCATAAAGGGTCAAAATCCTAAGTGAAATGTTTGAAGATAAATTAATCAAACAAAATGTATTATGCCTTTGAATTCTTGCAAGTAGTTAGACAATTTAATTATTAGTCTGTTATCTCTAAGTAGTAGAATAAAAATTCCTTTCCTCCATTTTTTTATCTTAAAAAAATCACTCTGACAACTCTGCAGCACAGAGTTTATATTCCCCTGCGAGGTAAGTACAATCCAAAAGTAAATTCTTAAATCACTTAAATGATTTGGAGGATTTAGGTGACTTTTGTGATTTTAAAGTAGACACCCCTAAAGTTTTCTAAGATTTTGGTTTAATGAGTCATTGGAGATTTTCATAAGGCGAATATCTTACCATAAACCTGGAATTTAAAGTAGACAGTATAAAATGAAAAAGGAAAGGAAAAATAACCGTGAGGTTAATGAAAAATATGTATTTTTAAACTTTCTGTTCATGATAATTAATGAAAAGAGAAATTTAAATTATCTTTTAACATCTTACAAGGTTCTACAACACAATACAATGCTCATAATACATCTAAAAGAATTATTTTAAAAATAACAAATAGCATCAGTTGTTAAAAATATTATAATGCAAAACTCAAAAGTTCCTCACTATGTCAATCCAAAGGCTATTGTCATTATCTTCCTCCCATGGTGTGTGGGAAACTCTTGCAGATTATATCAAATAAGTAGAAACAAGAATTCTGAGGAAATACTCCTAATCAATAAATCGCAAACAAACAGACCAAAAAACCAAAGATACACTAAATGTATTTTTAAACACATTATTCAGCTAAATTGGACATCACCATTCTATATTCTTCCAAGGTATCTAATCCAATTGACTAGACTTTTTCATGAATAAATTTTTAATAATAAGTCCACAGTTTATAATCAAGTGTATTTGTTTAAAATAGAAAAATCAACATCTTCCAAAAATCCCTTAATTCTCTACTATTAAGGTAAAGTAAGTGGAAGAAGCCCAATGCCAGGAGATTTTTCAGAATCAGATGTGGAATCAGATGTGTATTCATCTGCAAAAAGAAAAGTTATCTGGAAGCAGCAATCTGTAACTGGCTGATGTAGAGAGATTTGAAGCAACAAAGTAGGTTATAGAAATTGTTGATTTGAATTCACATTTCACAAGGTTTACCTTTATCTGGACTTAGTGATCTTTACACCTTAGCTTGATAAATGTTTGATCTCTTGGTAGGTTATTTCTCCCAAAGATCTCTTTTAAAATAAGAAAGACTGATTAGGCCACTTATGATCACAAGGTGGTATAGATAAACCATTAATTCTTGGAGTCATGCATTTAAGTTTGTAATGTGCTGACAGTTGCTCCCAAAAGCAAACAACTGTTTTGAGCCTGCAGACTGTGTATGTATCTCACTCTAATCAATGCATGTGAAATTGAAAGCTGGGATATTTTCTGAATTCACCTTCACCATCACACACCTCCTTAGCGTTAGCCTACAGGGTTCTACAGGCTTGTCCATGATCCTGAATTCATTTTTTGTTGTTTGCCCCAGATGCCATTAACTAGAGCATCCATTTAACCCATTAGGTACCTAAATTACAGATCTTGAAATCATTTCCAACTTTTTGTCTTCCTCAACTGAAAAAAGCAACGAAGCTTCCGAATCTGGACACACAGATTCTGCTCACAAATCCAGTTCTCTGTCCAGTTCTCCTTACTTTTTCACCCAAATACTGGTTGGGCCAGAGGGTGGAAAAGAGTCTCTCCAGTACCAAATCACCGAGAGTGAATTCTGGGAAGTGGGGACAAAGCTAGTTTGTAGAAGAGAAGTCAGTGATAAGGACCTAGGGTTATGATGACGAGAGATTGTGTCGGTTTTTAGGGACGGTAAGGAAGAAGAGTCAAGTGAAACTGCCTTCGTCCTCCCTTTTCCACAGAATTCAGGGCTTCTCACTCTCCATTGCCCAATAAACTCACTTAAAAAATCTTGACACCAGGCTGCCTTCTAGACTAAAGCATGACTCCTGGGAGTGAGATCCAGGTATTGGCATAGCTTCAAGCTAAGCAAGTGATCCCAAAGTACAGCTAAGACTGAGAATCTCTTTCAGTTCTTCTGTGTTCTCCAATACTTTCACTTTAGGTCAAGGCATGATTGGTGGTGAAATGAGCAGGCAAAGGAGGGGACGTGATAGAGGGGCAAGTCATATAATACATCATGCAATGCCCTGCTTTCTCCTCCCTTTCACTTATTATCCCTTCTCTTCTTTTTTTTTTTTTCCCCACAACAGAAAATTAGCATTCTGGTCCTGGGAAGGCAGCCTCGCATCTGTCAAAGTGTCAAGAGTATGAGAAGGGCACTGCCGATGTTCCTAGTGGGAAAGGGGATACAAGAGTACTAGTCTTTTCCTTTCTGCTCCATCTCTTTTTCCTGTTCTGTCACTTAACAGAAACACTCCCCTGGTCACCCTCTGCCTTCACTGCTTACAGGACAGGACAAAGGACTTTCCCAGTGGTGAGGGAAAGAGAGGCATAGTATGGATGAGGGAGGAATAAAGTCTAATATCTGAATTAACTCATGCCAGAGGAAAAGGAATGATTACAATAGTCAAATCGGGGCATCTTTTAAGCACATAAAACAGATAAACAGAAGTCTATAGATTCTATGAGAATTGAAACCTATAGATTTAGAACATAATTTTTAACATAATTACAAATATAAAATTAAGCATAGGACCTTGAAAAGGGTCTAATCAAGTGAAGAGTCTTGAAACATAAACTTTACCCGCTTCACAGGAAATCTGCATTCAGTATAAGACATGGTGGCAGAAATTGATAAGATAGAAAATGATATGAAAGTATGTACCAAGTACAATTTCAATTTTTAAAAATATAAATACACACACATTGAGAAAAAATAAAAATACATATGCAAAAACAGTTTACTATGGATAGAATGTTATAGTTTATTTGTATTTTCTTCTCTGTACATAGTTAATTTTCTAAAATTTGCATAATGACCATAAATTGCTTTCATATTTGGAAGAAAGCAATAGATAATATTTTAGCATTAAAAAGCCCTCTTAAACACAAAAAATACTGCTTGATGACAGAGGGGAAATACCTAAATGCATAGGGAGGGCCAAAAATAAACAAGAAATTTAACTCAAAATTACAGAGTAAATCAGCAAAGAAGCAGGGAGAGTTTTGAGTCTTTTTACTTTAAATCTAGTGGATTCATGCTGACTAGTAAAAATAACTTAACTAATAAAAAAAGTAAATGCTAGGTGTAAAATACTGCTCTGAGTAAGGTTAGGCAGCTATTCATTAAGAAGAAAAAGTCTACATTTTTGGTTTTTGAATGAATGCTCTGAAAAAATACAGATAATTTTTATTTATTTCTAGACTGAGAAATAATTTGTCTAATTGATATAATCAGCATTCAACAAAATTCCATTGTTCATTATTACAGATGTTAGTTCAAACTAAAAAAAAAATAACATCAATTTCAGACTTTAGTTATTATGAATTGAAAGTCATTGTTTTCTCTGCAGAGGTTTTTGGTGGTCACTGGATGAGCATTAATGCAAGATGATAAATTGTGTAACTCTAGGAATGTTTCTATAAACATTTGACAACAAAAAACTGGAAGAAAGTCGAGGCAACTTCCAACTGCCTCTGTTGCTCACCCACATTCTTGAGCTTCTTGGATGAGACTAAGAGGTGGTAAAAACTCCCCAGGTCACACCTTAGGAATAATTTCATTCCTTAAAATTATCAAAGGGAAATGAACATCAATCCCACTTGGCCACATAGATGTTTAACTCAAATGTAACCGTATTCTTTTGATGAAAGCATAAACAGTGGATATCCTGGTATAAGTATATAATAAGACTTAAAGTATTCATGTGTAAGATATAAAGACAAATGAGCTAACTTTGATCTAAATTTGCCTAAGACTGATTACATTTACTTTGCCAGGCATTTACCAGATTCTTCTCAAAGGAAAAAAAATGCATTAATCCTATATTATATGTTGGCCATTTTCTTTTTATAGCATCCATCATTTGAAATGCAATTAATAAACCAATTATTATTAAATAGTAAATTATTATTAAATATTTCATAAAATATCAATTGCCATATCTTTTATGAAATTTTACAATGCTGAATGTACATATCCTATTTTTCATAATGTCAAAATTAGAATAAGCCCTAAAGTACATGCTTATTTTGATCCATTGGTATGTTTTAAGTTTACAAATAATTCTTAGATGATCTCTATTCCAACTTCTAAATTATATAAAAAGTATAAATTATTATTAAATTACATATAAATTAGAAAGTCCTAAAAAGAATATATTCAGTTAACTTTAAAAACCACAGGCTCATTATTTTAGACTTCATTGGCTATTTTATAATACTTGTTGGCTTTTAGCCATATGTTATACAGTAATAAGAGTATCATTCTTATTTTATTCTGATGTGTGTCATGAAAATCTCTCAAACGCAATTACCAATAGTTTTGAAGAAAGTATCTAAGTATTATAAATTGTTAATCTCTACAACAGGTAAACTTAAAACAGCCCTGATTTAGGGGAACTTGTTTAAGAGCCTTGCAAAGCTTTCTCAATATAGCAATCCTTCGTTTTCTATTTTGTTATGTATTAAATACCCTGAGCTAGGAAAACATGGCTTATTGTGAATGACTCCCTCTGTGGCCATTTCCCCCCTCTCTTTTTGAACTGCTGATGGTAATGAATCTCCTTCTTCCAGCTCCAACTGCTGGATTCAGTTATCATCAAGAGCAGACATCAACCAGCACTCTTATCTTGCTCTGATGGATAGACTACTAACCTTTCACAAGATTAGAGGCACAAGGTGCTCTGAAGATAATAAAATTCAAATAGGTTTATTTCAAAGGGCAACCCAATCTCGCTTTTGTTCATGGGTCACTTGGCAGATCATTTGCCAATGCAGTTTTTGTGTTTTTCCAAGTCAGGTTCTGGTTCATTGTGCCAAAGATGTCAAATTAAGTGGGCTGCAAAAACCATTTCCAGAGTCAGAACAGGGAAACTGGAGAAATAACATTATTTTAGTATATGTGATGAAACTCTATTAGCCATAATTCTAGTTTTACTTTAGCAGCAGCAACAGCAGTGTACTAATAAAGTAAATCAAGCCTAACCATGATGACAATACCAATGACTTAGTATCTCTGCCAAAATTTTATTTATTTTCAATATCGTAGCAAAAACTTTTTTCCCAGAGATATTTTAAATGAATCATAATTAATTATCCTTACTGTGTTTTACTAATTAATAAGGCTTTTGAAATCAAACAGTTATAATCAATTATATATTTAAAATAAAATATTTAGCTGGGCTGCATTTTTCTTTCAATAAGTGGTCTTGGGAAAATTGAATGTGTTTGTGTTCAGTCACTCAGTCATGTCTGACTCTTTGTGACCCCATACAGCCCATCAGTCTCCTCTGTTTATGACATTCTCCAGGTAAGAATACTGGAGTGGGTTGCCATTTCTTAATTCAGGGGATTTTCCCAATTCCAGTATCAAAACTATGTGTTTTGTGTCTTCAGCACTGGCAGGCCAACTGACCACTATCTCACACAATATATAAAAATTAACTCAAAATGGACTAAATACTTGAATTTAAGATCTAAAACCATAAGATTTCTAGAAGAAAATCTAAGCAGTAGCTCTTTTACAACAATTTTATCAATAAATATTAGGTTGGCCAAAAAGTTCATTTGGATTTTTCCCATAAGATGGTATGGAAAAATCTGAATGAATTTTTTGATCAACCTTATATCATATACATATATATAATATGCCTCCCCAGGCAAGAGAAGTAAAAAGAAAAATAAATGAAACTACATCAAACAAAAAGGTTCTGTGCAGCAAAGGAAACCATCTACAAAACAAAATGACAACCTATTAAATGAATTAAGATATTTGTATCTCATCTATCTAATAAGGGGTTAATATTCAAAATATATAAACTCAGACTACTCAACAACCAAAAAACCAAATAACTCAACTGGAAAATGAGGAGCTTAACAGACATTATGCATTATTTTTATTGAGAATGGCCAAAAAATGTATCTGGTGGCCAAAATACATGGAAAATGTTAGTTTCTATGTGATATCTTTATGTAGGGGAGCAAAATTTGCTACCTCAAAATATGTCTCAAGCATGAGGATTAATTTAGATTATTTTTAAGGCCCACAAGACTCAGAAGAGCCTTTGACTCTTCCTTACTGATCATAATAATTTAGAGACAGGGCCGGTTTCCAGAAGAGAGCTATCATCAGAGTTATCTACAAAGAATGTGGGCCAGGTACGGTGTGGGAAGCACTGAGACTTCAGAGTCTACTTTCTGTTCCTTTGTCTCTGTAAGGCCTGGAAAACATTTATAGACCAAACATTTGCTTTTCCATCTTCATGTTAACTGCCTGTTTCCCCTTTGAAGTCCCAGATCCCTTACCCTTAACATCATCTTTTGTCTATAGATGAAGATATATTTAAGGTGAGCGCTTCGGTCATTCTGATGACTTACTCAGTTGTTCAGGGTCTCTCCCACGTATATATGTCATTAATATTAAACTTTCGTATGATTTCATCCTGATAACATGTCTCATGTCAATCTTATTCTTAGACCAGTCATAAGAACCAGAAAGAGTAGAAGAAAATTCCTTCCTGGCATTTGATAAGAAAGATAATTTTATGTAAAATTAAATATATTCCTGTAAAAATTATATATCTCCTATTCTCTCTTGAGGTGAGCAACATCTTCTTCCTATAGTTATGTATGTAAAGCTTTATTGCCATCTCTCTCTGTTGATGGTTTTTCAGAGAATGATGCTTAAGAGTAACACCCCTTCACTGAAGGTATAAGTAGACTTTGAAAGAAGTGGTGTTAGTTGCTCAGTTGTGTCTGTGTGGACTGTAGCCTGCCAGGCTTTTCTGTCCAAGGGATTTTCCAGGCAAGAGTACTGGAGTGGGTTGCCATTCTCTTCTCCTGGGAATCTAACCCTAACCTCCCACATTGCAGGCAGATCATCTGAGCCACTAGGAAAGCCCATAAGTAGATTTAACCAAAAGGCATTGTTGATCTATGTTGACCCTGGCTCAGACATGAGTAGTTTCTTTCCCTTCCAACAAGAAGTATGGTTTGGGCCAGAGATTCAGTATAAAAGACAGAGTAAGTAGTTGATACTATTGTAAACAACAACTTTGTTTTCACAGTTTGCATTTATGGAATTTAGTGTTTTCATTTCCTTAAGCATATATTTTAGCATTAACCAGTTAGCAATTCCTTCCCAATTAGATAGTGATTCTAATTTGTTAAAACTCATTTTGGATTCCCAATCTTTTTTCTCAAAGATTTTGTCAAAGAAGCTCCAACAAACCTGAGTTTGTTTCAAGTTTCTAAGCGTATTTTATGTTCTCTCATGAAGCTCTTTATTGAAAGAAAACTAAAACAAACAAATAAAATCAATAACAGATCCACAATAAAATCTGTGTAAACTACTAAATAATCAGAAACTTGTCCTGGTACTTTTCTATTGAACAAGCCCAAGAACATTTTTCCAACCAGTTCATTACCCACCTGATTATTATTCCATTCAAGTGAATTTTTGCAAGCTTGTCAATGACCATTCCATGTGAAATAGCACTAATAACTCTGCAAAGGTCAAACTGGGCTGTAACCAGTAAGTCTTCCAGTCTACAGGATCAGTCACTTTGTCAAAGAGGGAAATTAGTTTTGCTTGGCATGGCTTGTTTTTGAAAAGTCCATGTTATCTGCCACTTTGTTACACTCCAAGTGCTTGCAAATTGATTGCAGAATAAATTGCTCCTGACTCTTTCTAGGGATGGACCTTAACCCTACAGGTAATTAATTCCCAGATATTTACTTCATTTTCATTCCTTACAATCATCTGCTGTGATTGTCCTGTCCCTAGCTCTCTGGATCTGTGCCAGTCTGCCATAAATCTGCAAATTCACTTAAATGAATACAAGGTAATTTGATGTTGCTTTTGATTTGGCACTAAATGCTACACAGTTGTTGACTTCAAAGTCAAATACATAAATCTTCACTGCTTAGAAAAAGAGGAGGCAATTTCTTCTCAGTTGGTTTGACTATGACCATGCAGTCAAGTTCAGATCTATACAAACAGACACAGCATTAAACAAATTGGTTATAAAACCTTTTTTTCTTAAGTATATAAATAGGAAACTATACATATGCATCTTAATAAGACAAATAAAAAATTAAAGTAAACTGTAGCTTTTGTTATAAAACCTGCTGTGGTATTTTTTCAGATCCAGGCATCAGATGTTATCCCAAGAGCAAAATTTACTTCTACAATACTCAATATCACATACTTGACTTTGGGCTTTGGACATTAACTCTGAACTTCTTTGATTTCAAGAGGTTGAGTCAGATCCATCACATTTCTGTAATTGCTTTTTTGTGAGTGTGTGGTTTAATTATAGGTCATCCTCTGAAAGGTAGCACAATAACAATTTATCAACTTGTTTTGGCTCTCCCCTGAGGAAATGTCATCTCTTATTATCTGAATTTCAAAGCCAGTTAGAGTGTCAATGAACCTCCCCAAAGCAGTCACATTCATATAAAAACAATCTTAAAACCAGGACGGAAAACATTCTAAGTCAGGTTGGAGTTAACACAGGCTTGAAGCTCTATTATTTCATGTGAGTCTGTGTGGAAATCCAGGGCAACTAAGAACTCAAGCGTGAAGTTCTACACTTAATTTACGAAAGTAATGGATAATTTAGGAAGTTGGGATTAACATATACATACTACTATATTTAACCCCTGGGAACAGGGGTTCCCAGGTGGCGCTACTGGTAAAAAACCCATTAGACATCCAGGTTTGATCCCTGGGTTGGGAAGATCCCCTGGAGGAGGGCTGCAACCCATTCCAGTATTCTTGTCTGGAGAATCCCATGGACAAAGGAGCCTGGCAGGCTGCAGTCCATAGGGTCACCCAGAGTCAGACGTGACTGAAGTGACTTAGCACAACTTATCACGCATATATAAAACAGATAACCAGCAAGGGCCTACTGTATAGCAGAGGAAACTAGTATATTTAATATGTTGTAATAACCTATAAGGAAAAACAATATATAACATATATATGCATGTATATTTGCTGTGCTAAGTCGCTTCAATTGTATCCAACTCTGCAACCTTATGGACTCTTTGCAACTATAGTCCACCAGGCTCCTCTCTCCATGGGATTCTCCAGGCAAGAACACTGGAGTGGATTGTTGTGCCTTCCTCCAGGGGATCTTCATGACCCAGGGATCAAACCTGCGTCTCATGTCTCTTATGCATTGGCAGGCAGGTTCTTTACCACCAGCGCCACCTGGGAAGTCCTATATGTGTATATATATACACACAGACATGTATATAACAGAAACCACTGTGCAGTATACCAGAAACTAACATGGCATTGTAAATCAACTGTACTTCAAAGAATGTTTAAAGTGACAGAAAGGTGGATGGATGAAAATGCAGTGAAAACCTCACTCAATACAGCATTCAGGAGTTTAGTCCCAAGAGATTTCTACAACCAAGTTCTTTTCCTTTTTAAGACAAAAACAGTCTTGTCCTGAGAGTGCCTGTTGTGCTTAAAGAAGGATTCAAGCTTTGGTTGTGTCTGATGGAAACACTGTTGGTCACTAGCCAGAGTGATAAGCTTGTGGAAGGAAGAAAGTATTATCTTCAAGATCAGTTTTATGGGGAGGTATTTGGGGTAAACCAGAAATTCAGAGGCCAGCTGAGTGTCTATGCTGAGTCTGGCCCCAAGGAATGTATCAGAGGTGGAGGAAGAGAAAGGAACACCAGTACAAGTTGAGCAGCTCTTTTCTCCACAGAAAATCCTGGAACTTCCCTTAGACCCAAGTGCAAAGTGGGCTTCAAGGGTAGGGAGAAGGGTGTTATCATTGCCCACTCAACACATCGTGGCCCCCTTGCAGTAACAAGCAAGGGAACAAAACTCCAGTTCCTACCTAGGGAGTGTGCAGCACTGTGAACACCAAGACCCAGAATTCACACATGGGCTAGACACATTAATGCCAAGATATTCTTAATTGTACCCCCAAACTGGCGGGAGCCAAAGACATTCACATTTTATGCCATGCCCCTAAAGTCAAAAGGTTTTAAATAAGAACTGTTAAAATTATGTTAAACATAGGAACAAAGGAAGTTCTCATTGAAATGAAGACAATCAACCCACTGTTTATATCTTATAAACTTATCCTCCGATTCCTGAAATTGAAAATGATTCTAGCAGCTATCTTTTTTTTTTTTTTTTTTTTTTTGCAGTGCAAGGACTATAACCATATGACTCAAGTGAGAATCTATCCTATATAGTTGTGAGGTGTGGGAAGGATTGAGCAGGCACACTTGTGGCTTGGTCTAAAGAGTGAGGATTGATCAGAGTTGTAGGACCTACAGTGTGTGTTAGCCACTTAGTCGTGTCCAGCTCATTGTGATCCCATGGACTGTAGCCTGCCAGGCTCCAATGTCCATGGAATTCTCCAGGCAAGAATGCTGGAGTGGTTTTCCACTTCCTTCTCCAGTGCAATCCACATTTTCCTTTTAAAATGGATAAATTTCTACTTTCTCCTGTCTCCACACAGTCCCCTATTCTCTTGCACTCACCGCCTCTAACCTACCCATCCATAAATCCCTTTGTTAATGCTTTCAGGGCATGTTCAGAATTCAGCCACTCTTCAGCAGCTCTGCAGCTCACACTGTGACTAGGGTCCCCTCATTTCTCACCTGTTGCAGTCACCAAGTCCTGTCCAACTGTTGACGATCTATGGACTGCAGCATGCCAGGCTTCCCTATCCCTCACCTGCATTTCTCTCCTGCCTCACTGCAAATATCTCCTAACCGAGTATTTTCTTCCACTTCTGGCTTCCAACAGTGATGTTCCTACCTACTCATGATTTCCCCAGTCTTGCCTAAAACAGGAAGCTCAGAAAGAAAGGATCTGGGCTGTTTGGTTACATTCATTGAAGAAGCTCAAGCCCCAAGAAGAGTGTCTGCTCCAATACAGAGTAGGTGCTCATTTGATATATGTCAAATGAATTCATGCAATTTCATAGTTTCTGCAATAAAACCTCCTCACCAGAGAAGTTCTATTTAATCACATGTGTTTCATTATAAATACTCATAAGTTCAAAGCCTGGATTGTGGGAGACACTTACAGTTATTGATAGGGATTAAGACTTTAATTATTACATGAAAGACATTGGTTCATGTTGTAGGGAATTTAGTTATTGAACACGTTGTTTGAGAGAGAGTTGTTTGGGATAGAAGACTCTTGTTGAAACCACATCAAACAGAGGAGTTATTGTTTGCATAGCTTAAACATCAGGCAAACTCTTGGAATTTACATAACCTTTTTTTTCCCTCTTTGTTTCTGTGTCTCTATTAACATTCACTAAGAGTTTCCTTTTTGTTTTCTCTCAATGACTGGTATAGATACAAACAACACAACAGTGATTTTTATGAAAAGCACATTTTGCATAATGTTACAGATTAGGATGAAAGTGTCTAAATTTTTGTTTCTTCTTTGGAACATACATATAGAGCTTTAAATTGTATATTACTTTCTCATTCAATGCAGAGGTTTTATAAGCAAGTAAATGTTTCACCCCTGTTGTATTATACAGACATGAGGAGACTCAGGAAAGTGAAGCTTGGTGGGAATGTAAATTGGTGCAGCCACCATAGAGAATAATGTAAATCTTCCTTAAAAAATTAAATATAGAGCTATATGATCCAGCCATATGTGTGTACGTGTGTGTGTGTGTGTGTGTGTGTGTGTGTGTGTATGTAATGGAATATAACTCAACCATAAAAAAGTATGAGATAATGCCATTTGCAGCAACATGGATGGACCTAGAGATTTTCATTTTAAATGAAGTAACCTAGAAAGAGAAAGACAAATATCATATGATATCATTTACATGTGGAATTGAAAAGAAAAAATGATACAAATTAACTTATTTACAAAACAGAAACAGACTTACAGACATAGGAAACAAATTTAAGGTTACCAAAGGGGAAAGTGGGAGAAGGATAAGTCAGGAGTTGGAGATTGACATATATATAGGCTACCATATATAAAATAGCAACAAGGACCTACTGTATAGCACAGGAAACTATATTCATCAATAACCTATAAAACAAAAAACCTGAAAAATACATATATGTCTATGTATATATATATGTGTGCATGGTATACACATACACGCACAACATGGTTGGTAAATCAACTTCACTTCAATTTTTTAAAAAAGCGAAGCCTGTCTTAGTGGCACATTTAGTTTCATAGCAACATTGCTGTTTGAGTCACCCATATGCTTTGCATTAAGTTAGACTTATAATTAAAAGCAGAATTGTATTTCCTTAAGCTGTTACCTTTAGGAGATTGATCAATATTCCATCTCATGGAATGATCAATATTCCGACTCATTGGAAAAGACCCTGATCGTGGGAAAGATCAAAGGCAAAAGAAGAAGAGGGTAATAGAGGATGAAATGGTTAGATAGCATCACTGACTCAATGGACATGAGTTTGAGCAAACTCTGGGAGATAGTGGAGGACAGGGAAGCCTGGCATGCTACAGTCCATGGGGTCACAAAGAACCAAACATGACTTAGCCACTGAATAACAAAAACAACAATATTCCAGGAGCTGCTGTGAATGAGCATAACTTATTGAAGAGAGCAGAGGACTGAATTAGAAGGGTGATCCTTTTGGGTTTCTAGCATGGTTCAACTGTATGGCTTTAGGTGAGTCACTGGATCTTCTGTAAACCTCTATATACCAATTGAGTCTCCTTTTAACTGAGTCTACCACACACCAGGGTCACATGATCATGACCTTCGGAGTATTGCTGTCAAGAATTCCTGAGTTTTCTTGAGGGGAAGTGGGACAAAAGAATACAAAAGCTCCTGCCTTATGTGAAACTAATGATTCTCAAAATGCGGTCTCAGGACCTGAAAAGTGAAAGTGAGTCACTTAGTTCCATCCAACTCTTTGGGACCCCATGGACTATACAGTCCATGAAGTCTCTAGGCCAGATGACTGGAGTGGGTAGCCTTTCTCTTCTCCGTGGCATCTTCCCAACCCAGGAGTCGAACACAGGTCTCCCACATTGCAGGTGGATTCTTTACCAGCCGAGCCACAAGGGAAGGCCAAGCATACTGGAGTGGGTAGCCCATCCCTTCTCCAGGGGATTTTCCCTACCCAGGAAGAGAACTGGGGTCTCCTGTGTTGCTGGCAGATCTTTACCAACTGAGCTATCAGGGAAGCTCTCAGGACCTCCAGTTCTAAAATATGAATTATTGGGTCCATTCCAATCTTACTGAATAGTAACACTGGGGTGGAGCTCATGAGTGTGTGGCTTAACGAACTTTCCAGGTGATTCCAATGTACACTAAAGTTTGAGAACTATATTAGAAAAGCAATTTTATTTGACCACCCTACAAACAAGAGTACTACTTTTAACAACTAACTCTTATTTATCAAAATCCCTTCTACTACTATTACCTGGAAATCTGTATTTAATTTCTGTATTTTGCCCAAAGATTTAAAAATCTTCTAACTCCTCAGAGAGATCTTTCCTTAAATCCCACCTTCCTATAATGCTAGTCATTTTTATTCATTAGTAGAAAACACCTGTAACGGCAGGAGCTACTTACATTTTAATTGTTTCTTGTTCCTCTAAATTGCTTGTCATTATAAAAGAAATGACAGAAGTGAAATGGGAGAAGAGCAATGTGGCAAGAAGTCTAGAGCCTATTTTCAATGTTTAATTGCTATACAATGCTAAGAACAGATTAAAAAGATAAATCAAAAGTTTGCAGAAAAATGTGAGGCCCCCAGTCAGTTTTACGGTTTCATTTGAGCTGCAAAGATATTATTATACACTCATTTACAAAACAATGAGCGCTTACTGTTTATGAAAGTTTAATCTCTTGGTTTATTGCCTTAATATATTTCACATTGGTAAGGTTTACTTTTAAATGAAATTTCTGACTGTCTTATGTGGATGTTATTTTATACTGAGAATACAGACAGAATGAGTGTAACATCATAATTGTATTCATCTATGAAGCAATTAGAGCCAGGGTAATTGCTTCTAGTTCTCAGATATCTGCATACAAAGTAATAGAATTAATATTTTATCATTTGGCAGTACCCCTTGTTAGCTAAGAATTCTAACATTGTATATCTTCTCTGTCTACAGGAATTTAAACAGACCCTATATTAATATTTGCCTAAATCAAAAGCCGTGCCAAGGGGAAAAATTACGTGGAATACATTGGCACCATTGGCTAACATAACCATCCAGTGGGTGAACAACAGAACAGAGGCCCCTAAACACATTCTCCAAATTGAGCAGATTAACGATGGCTGAAAGGAGGCTTAGGGACCTCACTCTAGTCTCTAGTTATTTCCAGGTGATCTCACGGGTGCCAGAGTGTGTATAAACTCCATGGAGTTCTAAGACCCTGTTTCTGATTAAAACTATATGTCTGCTCCAATGTCAAGATTCCTATACAAACATGCTCGCAACTTTCCTGCCAGGAAAAAAAACAAACATGGATACAGCAGAAGGAGTGCATGATGACCTAAAGGAGTAACTTTGTGAATGACTGACAAGATTCAAATCCTCAGCTCGAATCAACAGGACTAAGAAGGGCTAAATGAGGACTTATAGCCTCATTTATTTTCTAAGAAGCTTAGGCTGGAGGGAGAGAAAAGAAGCCATAAATTAAATGGCACTTTGCTTGAATAAAAGGGAAACAACTGAGGGAATTAAGTTGAAACTAGCAGCTCAACCACTGGACCAAGTTTAATTGATAGATAAGCTGTATTTCAACATGAGTAAATATTATAAAAGATAGAGAAACTGCTCCTGTTTACAGTCTTTACAAACAAATATACTTTACGGAGAAAGAGATATTCTACAATTAGTAGTGGTAAAAGGTAGGAATGAATTAAACTGTATGTATAATGTACACTACACACCTACCCAGGCAATACTTAATTTAGATAGTAACATGTAATTCAGATGTTGATTAGAAAGCCTAAAATAGAAATTCCCTCTGAAAAGTTGGGCTACATTTTTCAAAATGTATTTATCTTTTAAATTGTATATTATTTTCCCCAAATACTGTTTTTCTTTTTTGTATATTCTTTCAGATTCTTACCTCATTATTCTCCATTTACCATTATTAAATGACCTTACAGAGAGCTCAATAAACTGAAGGGTGTCATGGAGATAGAGTAAAATATAAAGCACTTAGAATACAGAGTGGCAAATGGTATATACTATGTAAGTATTAAACAATATTATTATTACTGATAAATATAAGTACAGATTTAGACCTTCCCAGATTGCGAGAGTGGTAAAGAACACACCTGCCAATGTAGGAGACATAAGAGAACTGAGTTCAATCCCTGGGTTGGGAAGATCCCCAGGAGGAGGGCATGGCAACCCACTCCAGTATTCTTGCCTGGAGAATCCCATGGAGAGAGGAGCCTGCTGGGCCACAGGTCACAGGGCTGCAAATCGTCAGACACAACTGAAGCAACTTAGCACTCGTGCAAGTACAATCTTTGAATTAGTTAGAAAATCATTCTACCTTTTTCAGTGACACAACAGTGATGTATTTGAAAACTGTGTCCTTATACTCATATATGTATTGATTTAAAATACTGTGTAACCTCACTGATCCTTAGATTATCTTAGATACCCTGATTGCATCCTGGTCCTTTTCTCCTTATGAATTTGTGTGACTGTTATTTTTAAGTCAAATAGAGAATCATCATGCACTTATAGATAGAAGGATTAAATGCTGCATGGAATAATTTCTGTAAAAAGGTGGTAGTTTTTTTTTCCAAGTGGCGACTCACAAACTACTGGTATATCACTTAAGTCTTCCTAACAGCACCATTAAAATCAAATAAATGACTTTCTTCTCTAGTCCATTGAGACTCAAATAGTTTAAGTAACATGCTAACATCATACAGCTATTAAATGGAAAAATCCAAACTGGATTGGAATTCACACATTGCCTATATTAGAGTAGAAAACTAGGACAACTGTCAAAGAGGATCCATAATTCCTGATGATTGACTTGGGAAGTGTGAGAAGGAATTGGAATGCAGAGGAATTTGCTTAATTTTAGATTATAATCTAGGTGGGAAAATTAATTCCACATAGCATGTGGATTTACTTAGCTAAGGAATATATGATTAAGGTATTAAAACTGAAATATTCTGGAGGAGTCAGAAACATGGAACTAAATGATACGTAAAGGATCCTAAAAATAAATTTAGATCTTGAAATAAAACTGTAAGTATAAAAACATCCTTGAAGCAATTCAATCAGAGGAATTTCAAGGTTAAGCACATATGATAATGGATCATATTCCCTGTTAAGTCGAGCAGTCCTGTCTGACTCTGTGACCCCATGCACTGTAGTCCAACAGGCTCCTCTGTACATAGAATTCTCCAGGCAAGAACACTTATTAGCAATTCTATAGTAGCAAGTAAGGAGAAAATTTGAAATGTCTGTATTTTCTAGAAAGAGCAGGTAATACCCTTTTTTGGAGAATTATTAAACTGAATATACAAGATTTTAGACATAATTGGTGCAACATCTTATGGAGACCTCATCCTTTTCTGTTTTATTCATCCTCATTAGAGATCTGTAAACTAATAAAATACTGGTTAGAATATGCCTGTTCGTGTTTCTGTTTGTTTGCTTTAGTGTTTTATCATGTTTTTAAGACAGTTTTAGTAAGACATAATTCATGTACCATGCAATTTGCTTATCTAAAGTGTATAATTCAATGATATTGAGTACTATATCCACCATGTGCAATGATCACAACCAATTTTAGAACATATTCATCATCTCAAAAACAAACTCCATTTACAATAGCAGTCACTCTGATTTTCTCCCAATCTCCCCATGACTCCCCAACTACAAGCTCATTGTTTTTGTTTAGTTACTGAATTGTGTCCAACTCTTTGCAACCCTATGGATGTAGCCTTCCAGATTCCTCTGTCCACAGGATTTCATAGGCAAGAACACTGGAGTGGGTTGCCATTTCCTTCAAGGCAACCACTGGTCTACTTTCTGTTCCTATAGGTTTGCCTTTTCATACAAACAGAAACATGTAATGTCTTTTATGATTAGACCCTTCACCTTAGAATAATGGGTACAAAGTCCATCCATGTTGCAATGTATACCAGGTCTTCACTCCTGTTTATGGTTGAATAATATTCCATTGTATGGATGTACCACTTTTATATATCCACTTGAGGTGAGAAACAATCTCTTTCTTTCCAAACTTGAGCTACTATGGATTATGCTCCTATGAGCATTCATGTACAATTTTTTAAGTGAACATATATATTTTTATTTCTCTTAGGAATGGAATTGCTGAGTCTTAGAGGGTAATTCTGTACTCTTTTGAGAAAATATCAAACTTGTTCACAGCAATTGCACCATTTTACATTCCTGCCACCCATGTGTGAGGTTTCTGATTTTGCCATTTTTCTCTTAGCCAAAACTTGTTATTATTTATAGTTTTGATTATAGTAAACTTAATGGGTAGGGATAGGTATCTCATTGTGATTTGATATGCATTTTAATAACGGATAGTAGTGTTGAACATCTTTTATATTGGCCATTTATGTATTTTTTTTGAAAAAAATGTCTATTCAAGTCTTCTGCCAATTATGCAATCAACTATTTGTGTTTTTATTGCTGACGTGTAAGAATTCTTTTTTTATTCCAAATTAAATCCCTTCTGAGATATATAATTTGCAAATATTTTCTCCCATTCTATCTCCTTTATAAACCTCATGATTTTCTGTGCTTCAAAAAATTCAAATACAGAGTAGGAATTACAAGTATAAGAAGCTACTCTAGGAGGGGTTAAATAAAGTCAGCATTAATTCAAGTAAGTTAAATTCAAAATCTATTTATCGTTCCACACACAGATGTCTGACTTTGGAGATATTGTTTCATAGATCATGCAGAATAACATTTTACAATATGGTAGGCACAATGAATACTAAATAAGTGATGATGATGATACAGTTTCACAGTTGATGCAGAATAACATATTTTACAATATGGTAGTCACAATGCATACTAAGTAAATGGTGATACTAAATTAGTCTAGTGGATATAAAACTTTTAGTTGCTAAACTTAGATTATTTTTATCAGAACCAATTTTCTTCTACCATACTATATTGTTTCTCTCCCAGGTGTTTCTTTGTCTTCTAGAGATGTATTTATTATTCATGGTTAAATTAAAAGATTTTGTCCACCAGATATAATGTTTTTCATATCATCACTTTTCCTTCTGTAAATGGTTGTCAAAAATTATTTTCATATATTTGATTGACTTTGACAATTAGACATAGAAATTTTATTTTGGAAGTATCTAAGTTACTAACAGTAGAAACAATAGCTGGTTGTCCACATCTGAATAGCTTAGGTGATTAGGAAACAAAGCAAGATGTAGAGAAAAACATTTTTTAAAAGCTCATATTTTGTAAACAAAATGAGAGATGATAACAAACAACATGTACACAAAATGATGATAAATATGTTATTTAATTTTCTCTTTTATATTCTTTATTTAGCATGAAAAGTAACTGCCATAATTAATAACAAAGTTAAACTAAAATTGCAATTACTTAGAAACTTACAATACACTTTACTAAATAATTATAAAAAAGGACAAAAGAACAATAAAACAGAACAGATTATGGAGATAATTTTAAAATTTAGTATATTACCTATTAAAACATCCTAAAGAGAAACACTTTAATCATTCATTCATTCAGAGAGTGAAGAGGATATAGAACATAGACTACTGGGAAGAATATCATTAAGAGAGATATTAAATTCCAAGGTGTGGAATTACCAAAAGATGAGTTTGTTTACATGGAGGATACTTACAAGGATGTCAGAGAAATGAAGCTGGAAGTTTAGGTGGAGAAAAAGTTCAAAGAGCGATTTTGCCTTTGTTCACCTATGTTTTCCAAGTCTCCCAGATTTCTATTACTACTACTTTTACAAAATTTATAAGACTCGCCAATGGAACTCTCTAGTAAACCAACATGAAACAATAAAACAGAATAAGAAACCTCAGCTTCCTTTTATTGAACATTTCAATTTCCCCCTCTCTTTGGCTTGTACAAATAGGAAAGCTTTGCATCTCTGGATGTGGCTCATTTACCACGAATGGGGACCAGTACCAGTTAATGGAGTCCAGGACTGAGATGGCCCTGGAGAGCATGATGAGGTAGGAGGAGAGGGTATACGCCATCTGCTGCAGGAAGCAGATGTCTGGACAGTGTTTGACTGAAAAGCTAAAAAAAAAAAGCCTAAGAGTCAATAAAGTTCAGGAAAAGTGAAGTGAGATACAGCAGTGTGATGGATACATACGTTCTTTTCTTGAGGCAGTATCTTAGTTCCCCAACCAACGACTGAACCTGTGATCCTGCAGTGGAAGTGAGGAGTCTTAACCCCTGGATCACTAGGGAAGTCTCCACAAGGGTTCTTTATGTTTCTCACTGTACTTGTCTATTATTGTTTATACATTTCAAGATAAAAATTAGTGAGAATTAAAAGAAAAGTGAATGACACTCAAGAAAAATCAAGCCTATTTTCTACCACCACCTTTAGAAAGTAGATACAGCTGTTCTACTCTGTATTTTAGGAAACTATAGCTGTTTGTGTAGGGCTTCCCTGGTGGCTCAGTGGTAAAGAATCTGCCTGCCAATGCAGGAGTCATGGGCTCGATGTATGGGTGGGGAAGATATCTTGGAGAAGGAAATAACAACCCATTCTAGTACTCTTGCCTGGGAAATCCCATGGACAGAGAAGCCTGGCAGGCTACAGTCTACGGGGTCTCAAAAGAGTCGGACATGACTTAGCGACTTTTGTTGTTGTTTAATCTCTGAGTCATGTCTCTTTGTGACCCTCCCTGTCCTTCACTATCTCCTGAAGTTTGCTCAAACTCATGTCCATTGAGTCAGTGATGCTATTCAACCATCTTATCCTCCATTGCCCCCTTCTCCTTCTGCCCTCAGTCTTTCCCAGCATCAGGGTCTTTCCAAGGAGTCAGCTTTTTGCATCAGTATTGGAGCTTCAGCATCAGTCCTTCCCACGAATATTCAGGGTTGACTAGTATGAACTCCATGCAGTCCAAGGGACTCTCAAGAGTCTTCTCTAGCATGCCAATTTAAAGTTAGTGATTAAACAACCACAAAGAACTGTTTGTATGTTCTTTTTTCTTCTTCTTTTTTTTTTTTAAAGTCTACTCTTTATTGTAATTATAAATAGCTAGAAAAGGCCTTGCCTATGCTATAGGTAAGGATAATTTGTTCCTAATGGTATAACTCTCTAAAAGACCCAGCAGAGGACAACAAACACCAGCCATAGTAACTCTTCTATTGAATCCTGAAAAGTAAAGACTACAAAAGTCCTTTGAGCAAAGCGTTTTTCTTCCAAAAAGATGCAGGTGACTGCATCCAGTTTCTAGGCTGGTGTTCATGCTGATAGGATAGTTTTTAGGGAGCACTTTGAATTCAATTTCCTTTATTTTAACAAAACCTATTTCATGCACATTGCTTACAGATGGAATAACTTGCAAAAACACAATCAGTTTTATAGACCACATTCTCATAGAGATTTACACAATTCCAGTTTCCCATAAATGCCTTCCTGGAAAGCGTAACACCACACGTAACTTTCTTTATGTTTGCTCCAGGTCACTCACTTCAGACAATGCAGTTTTGTCATGACGCTAATTTCTCTTCTAAGGGCACTTTCACTTTCTCTTTGGGATGCTGTTTGTGATGCCCTAGAGACCTCCGTGAAGTCTGGGTAATTCCTCTGTCCCAGTGATGCTGTTTTCTCAAATATGTTCAATTCAGTCCTTGAGAGGAGCCTCTGTTATCTTTCTCGACATTTTAATACGAGCTGAGAGAACATGTTCCCTCTGTATTTGGTTTTGCCCATTAAGGACAACCTCAAGTCTTTCTGGTTTAATTCCACAATAAATTTATCAAACAGCAGCAATGCTACAAATTCTAAGAGGCAATTTATTTTTTAAAAAAGGTAACATGCAACTAACATAAATATATATTCATAGAAAAACTTATCTCAAGTCATCCTGTCAGAACTGATTTGCACCTTTTAGTAAGAGACACCTTCCTAACATCTTTGTTCTCAAGACATAATAAAAACATAATTGAGGGAGAGAGACTACTTTACTTGTGATGTTTTAGGAAGTATAGTCCGTGTAGGCTATAACTGTGTTAAGGGCAAGGAGTGAAGGAATCAGTCAGTGAGTGCCCTAAGTTGAAGGTCTGGTCTGTCCTGTTCATTGGGTGCCCCCACTGCCCACTACACAGAAGTATACAGTAAATACATCTTGACGTGTGTGAAAGGTGAACCTTTTTTTCCCACTGGAGAGTGATTTCTTTGAAGATTAGAATGATGCTTCATGATAGGAGGGACCCCACTCTATGCACAGTGTGGTATGAGATACAGCATCTTAAATATGAAGGCAGCTTGACAGAGTAAGGTCCAGCTCTGATTCACAGAGTCAAACACTGTACTAAACTCGGATTATGCATTACAACCCTCATAACTGCTCCAAAGAAGGTGTTTCTGTTTTATTTTTTGTTTGTCTTTAAACTGGAGAATAATTGCATTGCAATGCTATATTCGCTTCTGCTCTACAGTGAAGTGAATCAGCTTTATGTACACACATATCCCTTCTCTCTTAAAAGACCTCTCTCAATCCCATCCCACCCCTCCAGGTCATCGAAGAGCAGTTCCCTGTGTTATATAGCAGCTTTTATTAAAAACAAAACAAAACTAAGATCATGGCATCTGGCCCCTTTACTTCATGGGAAATAGAAGGAAAAAAGGTGAAGTAGCAACAGATTTCCTCTTCCTGGGCTCTAAAATTACTAGGGATGGTGACTCCATCCATGAAATCAGAAGACGTTGCTTCTTGGAAGGAAAGCTTTGACAAACCTAGACAGTATGTTGAAAAGCAGAGACATTACTCTACTAACAAAGGTCTGCATAGTCAAGGTTATGTCGTCCCAGTGGTCATGTAAGGTTGTGAGAGTCGGACCATAAAGAAGGCAGAATGCCAAAGAATTGACGCCTTCAAACTGTGGTGTTGGAGAAGACTCCTGAAAGTCCCTTGGACAGCAAGGAGATCACACCAGTCATTCTTAAGGGAAAGGAATCCTGAATAGTCATTGGAAGGACTGATGCTGAAGCTGAAGCTCCAGTACTTTGGTCACCTGAAGAGAACAGCTGACTCACTGGAAAAGTCACTCATGCTGGGAAAGATGGAGGGCAGAAGGAGAAGAGGGCATCAAAGGATGAGATGGCTGGAAGACATGATGCAATGGACATGAACTTAGGCAAACTCCGGGAGATGGTGAGGGACAGGAAGGCCTGGCATCCCACAGCCCATGGGGCCACAAAGAGTTGGACACATCTGGGTGCCTGAACAATAGGTGTATATACGTCAATCTTACTTCACAATTCGTCTCCTTCTTTCCTTTCCCCACAGAGTCTTTTCTGTCATTGACTGATGAGGAAACTGGGCAGCAGAGAGCCACAGGGCAAGTTTTGTACTCAGATTGTTAAATTCTAAAATCCAAATCTTCTACTATACCATTTCTACCTCTCCGTAGGCTGTCAATATCACTGCTTTGAAGTTTAAACCAATTCATTTATCTTCCGTGCTAATAACTGACAAGGGAGCAAGTACTGGGTAAATTGATCATTTTATACATCTCAGAACAGAAGTTCTGTTAAAAATTCATATGTGGTTTATTTTATACACAGTTAACCCTTGAACAGCATGGTTTGAACTGTGGGGGCCAGGTGGGGTCCACTCATATGTTGATTTTTTTCAATAGACACATGTAAGTATTATAAATGCATTTTCTCTTCCTTATGATTTCCTTAATAGTTTCTTTAGCTTCCCTTATTGTAAGACTACAGTATATGATGCATACAACACAAAATGTGCTAAAATCCTCTATTATTGATACGGTTTCTGGTCAAGAGCAGACTGTTAAGTTTTTTGGAAGTCAAAAGTTTTACAAGATTACCGTAGCAAGAGGAGCCATCATCCCTTATCCCAGTGTTGGTCAAAGGTCAATTGTAGTTACATATCCTTATAGAGCTATATATTTTCTTTGTGCCTAGAGATAAATCTGATATTTTCCCCAAATCAGTGACTATTAAATTTAACATATGCTTTATGTATATTATTTATATTTACATATATATAGGATCTTTTTCTTACTCCTCCATATATGTACATGCATATATAAATATACACACATACACATATATATACATTTATATGGATACATCTTATAAATAACTTAGATTGAAAGAAGATTAAATTAGGGAGGGTTTCAGGAAGGCAAGATGTGTTAACAAGCTACATTTTTGCCTTTTCCCCATATATCTGAACTAGAAACCCACCAAAATTTAAGACATGGCAACTCATTGAAGTGTCTGTTTTCACAGAGACAGTAATAATGGCTTGAGTACACTGCATCTTTGTAAATATGAATCATTCATTCAAAGACTAGTCATCACTGAGAAAGAACTGAATTTAATAGCAGATTAAGTGTTGGTATGAAATTATCAAATATTACCCCTGTTTTTTAACTATTTGCATATAAATCTTTAACTTTTGTTACAATGTCCACCTAAGAATTAAACATTGTCATGCTGCTAGTGTACATTAAAAATGACCTATCTCCATGTGTGCTTATTTAACAAAAGATGTAATGCGATTACAGCAGAGAATCCATTCAGTCCTTCATAGCACAGCAAGTGTATGATGTCCAAGGCCTATGATATTTTTGCACCACAAAAATCTAATAGAGTTGGACAAAACAGCATCTGCTGCTTATTAAATCTTGTTTTTACATGGTTGACCTAATTTTCCAGGGTTTAAAATTCAACTTATCACCTTTTTTTGGCTGAAATTTCAAAGCTGCTCCGTCAAATACTACATGTCACTTACAGTTGTACATGTCAAGCACTGGATTCACAAAAGATCTACGTCAGTTTTAAGTCTGGTCCCAATTAGAAAAATACATCTTCAAAGTTGTAAGCACAGTTTTTCTTTGTCACACCTTTACCACCTTCAGAGTACCTGGGAGCAAAGAAGTAACATGACTTACGCACTCATACCCTAGACCTTGCCATTATTAATAACGGTGACCCTTCTATCATATCAAGTTCAACCATTCACTTTTTGACCGCTAGCCCTTCCCACCTACTATTCCCACTGCAACAGCCCTCCAGGGATATACAAACCCCTGTTATGTACAGTCCATTATCCTACCATCTTTTATCTGTCCCTCAGGACCTCACTCCCCTCCTAATTCCAGGCTCAATTCCCTAGCCTACCTGTATCCTTTATTAAAGTTAACCAAATCGTAACCTTCGCTAACAATTGGAGATATAGTCACTCACTGTCTGTCATGATTACATACAATGACAACCACCCTCCGCCCTGCAAACACACAGCCTTATGGACTGATTTCAGCTTAAAATTCCAAGTCTCCAACCTAAAACTGACCCTTAATATGCTTAGTTGACCCATTCTATTTTCTCTTAAACCATTGTTTCACAATTTCTCCCTCACGCAAAGCTAATAAAATGACTCAAATATGCCCTGACTTCTCTACACTAATAACTGGAAGAAAATAAGATATCACTCCCTTGGAAATATCCTGGTAATCCCAAATATATTCATTCCCTCATTTATTCATTTGGAATACTTATGTAGCACTTAATGGAATCCTAAAATATCAGGTCCAAGAGGAATTTCCAAGCCTTTCAAGTTATATAAGAGGAAATTGAAGCTGAGAAATTTCCATTTTCATGATATAAACATTGCATTCCCAGGTGCTCAGATGGTAAAGAATCTACCTGCAATGCAAGAGACCTGGGTTCGATCCCTGGGTTGGAAAGATTCCCTGGAGAAGGGCACAGCAACCCATTCCAGTATTCTTACCTGGGGAATTTCATGAACAGAGGAGCCTGGCTATAGTCCATGGGGTCGCAAAGGGTCAGACATGACTGAGCAACTAACACTTTCTTTCTTTCTAATTAAACATTGCATGTATAGAAAGACTGTCCTGGGGAAAAAATGTGCCCTCAATTGGCTTCTTGCCTTAGGTTTGCCTAACCTCTGTGCAGATGCTATAAAAGACTACATCCCATAATATACTACAAGCCCTTGGTACCCAATGTGACAAAACATGGTCACTGGCTCAGCAGCATCACATATCTGGATGCTGCTAGAAACTCAGCATCTCAGGCCCCATCCCAGGTTTAGGGAATCAGAACCTATTTTTTAACAAGAGTCTCAAGAGTTTCATTTCCAAGGAACACTTGAGAATTACTGCTATACTAAATGACAATTAGAATGATAATTATGGCCCAGCATCTGGGCTACTGCCAGGAAGAAAAGAAATAAAACTTCATCTTTTCTTAGGCAAGGCTACTTTTTTTTTCCCCCTCAGACAGAGCTATCTTGTCTTTTTTGTTTTGCTGGGAGCTTGACTTGTGAAAATTTACCTGGTATTCAAAATCCTTCCCTTTGTGTCTGAAAATTAGGAGCTTTGATTTTGTTGATACCAGAAACTGGTGCACTAGCACATCAGGGCAAACCTCATACATTTTAAATTAAGATGGTGCATCAGAGTTAAGATGAAAAAGCTTACGCTCTTCTTGGAATGGCAAAGCCTGAGGAAATGCAAGCTTGCCACCATGAAATCAAATATGTGTTTTCCTCCTCAATGGCACACACTTTTTCAGCACTTTTAAAAAACAACAGATTTCACTCTGAGGCCAGGACAAGGTTAAAACTAATGAATTGATATTATCAAAATAAGGAGAGAAAAGGTTATGTTATTGAGCCAAAGGAGGAAATCTCCTCCCCCAACCCCTCTTTGTTTCAAAATTACTTCTGAATCCTTCCATCAATGGAAAAGTGTTTTCAGTCATACTGCCCTTTATTTTTTTTTAAATTTTATATCCCTAATATGTTCAGAATGCAAAAACTTCATCAACAGTCTTTTCTGTCAAAGTACTCAAATTTCACTGAAAATAAACAGATGTGAAGTCCATTAGTCCTGTGATTTCTAGGTCAAAGGCATATCACACACATAATTTCATGATAAAAAATGTCCACCACTTTAACTATTATAGTACTAAAATAGCATGGTAAAAATGAAGCAATTGCTGTTAAAAATATACTCCCATAAACAAACATTCACTTTTTATCTCTTCTCTATTCAATGGAAAATATTCACAGTTACTCCACTGCTAATGTGAAATTACGTTTTTTTTTTCAAACAAAACCTCTTGATTTTTGACCCCAAGAATGATCTCAAATCAATTCTGTGGATGCCTTTCCAAATCAAGCTCTTATCTTCTTCAAAAATCTTTTCACAAACATTAACATTCCAACACAACCTACAGGTCATTGGTATACACTGACTTGTCCGCAGATGATTGATTTGTCTTTGGCACTGGAGAGCCTTCCTGAACCCAATTAACATGAATGATACCTTCTCATCTAAGAACTAGATGTTTTAAATGCAAATGAATGTTAGGCAACAGTATACATGTTTTTTTCTTTTAATACCTCTATCTTGTAAATGTCCTGGCCAGATGTTGATAACACAACAAACTTTCTGATTTTAAGACACTGCATGTTTTCAATCATCCTTGTCCTTTTGTTAATAAATTTGGGTTTGTTTGTTTGTTTGTTTAGTCGATAAGTTGTGTCTGATTATTTTGTGACCCCATGGATTTAGCCCACCAGGTTTCTCTGTGGGATTTCCCAGGCAAGGATACTGGGGTGGGCTGAGATTTCCTTCTCCAAGGGATCTTCCCAACACAGGGATCAAACCCAAGTCACCTGCCTAGAAGGTGGAATCTTTATGCTGAGCCACCAGGAAAGCCCTCATTGATGTATTTAGTCTCGATAACAAGAAAACCACAGGACCAAAATAAAACTACTTATGCCAGGCCATTAAACCAGGGCTTAGTACCTAATCTTGTTGAAGCTTTCGCCGACCCTAGAAATTCAGTCTTGGCACATCAATTGAGAAATTTCTGGTCAGCACCAATGAGGTAATCTATCACATGGGTCCTCTCCATCTCCCAAAGGAAGATGAAGTAAGCTCCCACACAGACTCCTTCCTTCCCCCACAGCCTGCTTACCTAAGCCTGAAATTGCCTTTTTTGTTTCTGACTTCCTTCTCCTGCCTTTCAGAACCCTTGCCTTTCCGTAGCTTCCCTCTTGCTTGCCAGATGGGATGCTGCCTGATTCATGAATCATTCAATAAAGCCAATGAGATCTTTAAAATTTATTAGGGATATATTTTGTTTTTTAATAGCCCTTACTTTCTAGTGAGTGGGGATTGCTCTGGTATGGCTTGTGGAAGAGTTTTCACATGTATACTGCTTTTTGTGCCGGGCCCAAGTAAAACAAAATCTGAAATTCTGTTCAGATTTCTGAACAGAATCTGGCATCGTGTGTATGCCAGGAGCATGTGGCATATAGCGGCTACCACGTGCAGTGTGACCTAGTCTCAGAAGTGGTGGGAAAGGCCAATATACTTTTTAAAGTGTGCTTGAATACACAATGGAATATTACTCAGCATTAAAAAAAAATTCATTTGAAGCAATTCTGCTCAGATGGACGAAACTGGAGCCCATTATCCAGAGTGAAGTAAGCCAGAAGCAAAAACAACAATACAGTATATTAACACATATATATGGAATTTAGAAAGACAGTAATGAGAACCCAACATGGGAGACAACAAAAGGAACGCAGATGTATAGAATAGACTTGTGGACTTTGTGGATGAGGGTAAGGGTGGGATGAGATGGGAGAAGGGCATTGAAGCATGTTAATTGTCATGTGTCTAATCAATCGCCAGCCCAGGATTGATGCTCGGGACTGGTGCAGCGAGATTTCCCGGGGGGGAGGGAGGAGGGAGGGGGGACCCGGAGGGGAAGCATATGTAAACGCATGGTGATATCATGACAATGTATGGCAAAAACAATAATAAAAAAAAAAAAGAAAAGAAAAAAAAAATAAAGTGTGCTTGAAGAGTACAGATAATACCATGAATATTTTGGAAATAAAGTATTTTAAAGAACCTTGGAATTGAATAGACATTGCCAAGCTCATACTTACTGAATCTACAGCGGTATTTGGTGCTTTAAATATGACATCTTATCTTCCCTATTTAAATCCTAAAATACTGTGACACTTCGAACTTACTGTTACAGGCAGCTGTGATGAGGGGTGCCCAACATCCCCACTGAGGTTGATCATGATCAATCATGACCCCAGCTGGAAATGTGAGTTTTTAGGTCCACACCTCCCTCCTCTCCCCATTAAATCACTGATGTCAGTGAAACAGAGTTGTTTGCTCAGTGTGGACTGGCGGCCCTTCCTCATGTTTCCAAATCCTCCCCAGCATGTGGTGTGTAGAGTGCCAGTGTGTGTATTAAGCTGGGAAGCCCAGAATGTGGGATCATTTAAGTGAGGAGGGTGAGAGCTTGTACTGGAAGCTTGCTTCTCAGACCTGAGCGTGTAGCAGAATCACTTGTTAGGGTTGCTTCAAACAGGTTGCTAGACACCATACCCAGTTCCTGATTGCGTACACCGGGGGAGGGACCAGAGACCTGGCTTGTCTAACAAGCTCCCAGGTGATGCTGACGTTGCTGGTTCCGCACCCTACTTCCAGAATCACTTTATGTAAATATCTTCTAGTCCATGATTGTTCAGAGAAGTATTTCATAAAAATCTTATTTGGTTTTTCTCCAGGCATCTTTTAAATTGCTGCTTCTCTTTGAACCTTATATGCTCATAAAATTCATAATAAATTTGAAGTCAGAAATGAATGTCGAAAGGGTATGAGACTAACTGCCATGTGATGTTCATAGCTGTGGGCGGCAATCACTTGCCTCATGATTTGTCAAGATATTTTCTTTTAAGGTATGGAAATTATAATCCTTATGTGAAATCCATGCACATATACACACACATGCAGGATATATGGACAATATTTAATAAACATGAAAACATTAATAGAAATACATAGACATTTGTTTTCATATTGGCCAGCATTCAGAGTAAAATGGCTTAATAAACTGAGAATGGATGCTGAACATTTCTTAGCAAACTAAAAATAAAATTGTGGAGTCCTATCATAAAGATGTGAATCAGTTTATTTGCTCACTTTATTAAGAAAGTAATCTGGAAATGCAAAATACCCCTAGAGCTTAGATTTCTTTTTATTTAATAATTGCTAGTATTTTAGAGTTCTAGTCCTCCAACATCTTCATCACCATCATAAAAGTAGTTAACAGGGATTATTAAAATTTCTTGGTTCTATGATAATTATTATAAGATACATCTTGTTAACATTGGCAATACTTTTCCTGCTCCTACCCTCAACACAATACAAAATGCACAAGGGATGCAATATAAAAGTTCATTTATATTCTCAGCAAGGAATTCGCACAATACAAAAAAGTCAATAGGAACCTTCTGAAATTCTAAAGCAAGGGGATAAAATATTTAAATCTTTCATTGGCTCTCTTGGTTTCCTTTAACTTTTCCATTCAAAGAGATGGAGTAGTCTGGTATCTCACAGCCTTTTTCATTAAAGGTTGCATCAAAGTCAGAGACTAAAAACAGGATTTGAGTGACTATTTTTGCAATTCTCCCAGGGATGGTCCACAAGTAGTACCATTCTAGAATTAATTTATTACGTTAAAAGGATGACTTAGGGTCTCACTTGAGATTGGCTAAACAATTCAATCGAAGCAAATAGAAACTTCCAGAGATATACACCCCATCATGGAGAAGGATGGGGTCCACATCAGAAATGAATCTGTGGCTCTTCAAGATGTTCAGGACATGATCTAGCACAAATAGAGTAAAATGCTTCCAATTTTAATAGGCTATCATTTCAAACCAACTTCTCAGACATTTTCTTAACAATAACCTTGTCAAGTCAATGGAGTTCCTCATTCTACAGATGACAGGTATGAACATCAGACAGTTCAGAAGCTGAAGTCAAGGGTATCGTCAAGGTCACGTGGCTGGTAAGGAGCAACACAGGTGTCCTGACGCCAGGCAAGATGATTTTCCCAGATCGAAGGGCATATATCATTCAATTTCCCTGAAAGCCTGAGGACCGTGACAAGCTCCCCTCTGCTCTCCACACACCCATTTTCCTGATTTTAGTTTGCTCTGGGTAATGAAGTCTTCAGTACTCTGCCACATCAGCAGAATTTATACACCTCCTGCCCTTAAGAATTAATAGGAAGACCAAGCTTCCCCCTGCAAGGCGTCCTCATTATTATGCAGCCTACTTGCCCTTGGCAAGTGGGGAGCAGAGCTTTGATGCTCCCTGTGGATATGACTATGTAGCTTCAAAAAAGGCAAGAAAACCACTGACATGTTACCCTTAGAGTCAGAAGTCAGAGGAAACTAAGGATGGAGCTATATGGCCAAGCTGAGAAGGCAGTGTTAGCTGAATAAAGGCATAATGGAAAGGGTTTCTCTCTTCTGGTCCCTACCACCAGAAAGAGGACAGAGCTTCTCCATTGTTCATATCTTTCCCATTTAAATAGATGTTATTTTATTTATTTTTTACTTTTGTGCCCTACTGCTTGGCATGTGGGACTCTTAGTTCCCCAACCAGGGATCGAACCTGTGCCCCCTGCATTGGAACTTCAAGAAGTCTTAACCACTGGACCACGAGGGCAGTCCCTCCACTGTTAAGTTTTCACTTGTAATTCTCATTGTTAATTTCTCTCCTTGTTATTTTTTCATAAATGGTTTAGAAAGAAGAGATCTCTTTTTCATGGTTGTGTTTGCCACATTACGTTTGTCCAACACTAAACTTCATAAGTTATTCTTTAGAAAAAACATTTTGAAGACAATAAAATAAAACCACAGTTTCATCTTATTTCCTGGGTAGAATCCTTAGAGAATAGAACTCTGGATGGAAAATTCATTTCCAACTACTCCTGGAAAGGGACAGTGATGTTAGCAGAATTACTGGATACAGTTAGAAGGCCAATTTCATCCTGTGTTGTTTTCAGTATCAGAGTATAAACAAGTTTAGAATCCCACTGAACTTTTTTTTTTTTAACTGTCATAGTGCAGGAACAGTCTCTCAGACACTCTGGAAGCTAAGCCTGTCAACAGACTCTCAGTGTGTCAACAGCGGTTTTCATATTTTCTTCTAACAAAACAAACAGAAGAGTCACATATTTCAAGATGTCTTAACATTTTAATTAATGTGCTGGGGAACAAAAAATAAGATGGTGGGTGATGGGACTGTTTTTGTCAGGTTCCCATTTAACACTATTTAGTAGTGTTTTAAACATAAGCACTGGTGTTAAACACTGTCTCTTGCCAATTCTCTTTGAAAATAAGCGTACAATAACTCTATACGCTTTTCACCTCAAAACATCAATAGCGATGCTGACTTAAATGGTATTTCAATTAGTAGACCTTAGGGGGAAAAAATGACATCTTTCCAGGAAGTATTTGAATCTTCTGCAAGTGAACATCCTTTTAAATATGCTCAGGCACTCAGTCATGTCTGACTCTGTGACCCCATGGATGGTAGCCCACCAGGCTCCTCTGTCCATGGTATTCTCCAGGCAAGAATACTGGAGTGGGTTGCTACTTCCTCCTCCAGGGGATCTTCCCAACCTGTGGACTGAACCCATGTCTCCTGTGTCTCCTGCCTTGAAGGCAGATTACTTACCACTGAGCCACCTGGGAAGCCCTCTCTTTAAACAGCCCTGATTTAAAAAGAAAAAAAAAAATAAAGTAAAAGTAAAGACTTGTTGCACTGTAGGCTTCCACAAGACAGGCAACATTTCTACAACCCTAGCCTGCCAAATTTCTGTTATACAGTAGCATCCCATACTATTTTTGAATAAAGTACGCACATGACTCGAGAAGCATTAATGAGTATCAGTGATAGCGTAGGTCACAAGCAACAGGTAATACCAGTCATTTGTCAATGAATTGATCCCAACTTGTGGAAGTAACATTTTAAATTTTATTGGAAACAGAAACACAAGGGATTATGAGGGTTCTCACTAGTTCTCTGTTATACAAACTAAGTATTTCTTGTAACTGCCCTCTGAAATAACTTGATTCAGAACAAACATTTGCTCTTCCCTGTACCTGGTGTACATGTGTGTTCCTGCTCAGTCGTGTCTGACTCTTTGCTCAGGCTCCTCTGTCCATGGGATTTTCCAGGCCAAAATACTGGAATGGGTTGCCATTTTCCCCTTCAGGGGAGCTTTCTGACCCAGGGGTAGAGCCTACATCTCCTGCAATTGCAGGCAGATGCTTTACCACTGAGCCACCCAGCAAGCCCTCTCAAACCCCCCATGCTTGGAATGATCTTGAAAAGTAGCTCTTTGTTGCTACTTGCAAAATAATTCCACAGATGAAGACTCAGCTCCACTATCTGCCACTGGGCAGACATTCTCACTCTGCATTGAGAATCGGCCGTTCCATTCTTTGTACTTTAAAGGCTGCATTAGAGCTAATGTGAATACATTATATGCTGTCTCTTCTACTAGACTGGCTCTTCCCTGAGCTCCAGGACTATATCTTATTCATCTTAGTATTCTCTTTGCCTAAACTAATGCTGTGTAAGAATGTGTGTGTGTGTAATATATAAATAGGCTTCCTAGGTGACTCAGTGGTAAAGATCCGCCTGCCAATGCAGGAGATGTGGGTTCGATCCCTGGGTTGAGAAGATCCCCTGGAAGGGGAAATGACAATCCACTCCAGTATTTACCCCTTTGAAATCCCATGGACAGAGGAGCCTGGTGAGTTACAGTCCATGGGGTCCCAAAATAGTTGGACAAGACTGAGTGACTAAGCACAGCATAGTATATAATATGATAAATTTTATTTAATAAAATTGGGTTAAAAGGAGAGTACTAGAGGAGTGAGGCCATCTATTGAAGTGAAAGGATAGATGTGAACTGTATACTTTTTTTAAACTTTTTATTTTATATTGGAGTATAGGTGATTAACAATGTTGTGATAGTTTCAGGTGAATAATGAAGAGACGCAGCCATACATAAACATGTATGCATTCTCCCCCCAAACACCCTCCCTCCCGGCTGCCACAGAACACTGAACAGAGTTCCCTGTGCTATACCACAGGACTTGGCTGCTTCTCCATTTTAAATATAGCAGTATGCCCATGTCTATCCCAAACTCCCTACATACCCCTTCCCTGCATAAGGGCTGTAGTCTTGACCCCAAAGAGAAAGTTGGTTCTAAATACAAGAGCTTTTGCTCACTAGTGTCTATCCTTGAAAACTTCCATGACTCAGGGAAGGAGGCTATGATATCTATAAAATCCTTGACCAGTCTGTGATGAGAGCAATAATATACAGCACACTTTTTGAGTGTTTTTTTTTAATGATCATTATTCAAGTTTCTTAAACTGTCTTTATATGTTTAATAAAACCTGAAATGAATAGTCAACACAATTCTCATAGACATGTTTTTTGACATAAGAATACCATCAATGATCTGGGACATATTTTTCACATTGCTGTACTCAGTTGCTCAATTATGTCCAACTCTTTGCAACCCTTTGGACCATAGCCTGCCAGACCCCTCTGTCAATGAGATTTTCCAGGCAAGAATACTGGAGCTGGTTTCCATTTCCTCCTCCTCCAGGTAGTCTTCCCAACCAAGGAATCCAACCTATGTCTCCTGCATTGCAGGTAAATTCTTTACCATTGAGCCATAGGGGAAGCCAATTTTTCACATTCTATACATATGTATATATATAAAGTGTTATATATATATATATATATATATATATATGTTATAAATATATAAATGTTATATATATAATATATAAATGTTTATACAATGTTATATGTATAAATAAAAAATATATAAAACAGATCCTGTAGAACATCTCCATTTCACTGGACAAATATCAGATATGCCTTTGCTTTAGGCTGGTCAGTCTGCTAGAAAAATGTTCTGACTTCCTCATGAACAGAGTTACTACAGCTTCAAAAACTGTCAATAAATTGTCATGTTTTTGTGATGAAAATAGCATAAGTCTTTCTTCTTCAACTACCATTTTTAAATTGTGATTTCCAAGGGCACTTTATGTATGGCATTATGGCTATTTTTGGGGGGCTCCAAAATCACTGCAGATGGTGACTGCAGCCGTGAAATTAAAAAACACTTGCTCCTTGGAAGAAAAGTTATGACCAACCTAGACAGCATATTAAAAAGCAGAGACATTACTTTGCCCACAAAGATATGTATAGTCAAGGCTATGGTTTTTCCAGTAGTCATGTAGGGATGTGAGAGTTAGTTGGACTATAAAGAAAGCTGAATGCCGAAGAATTGATGCTTTTGAACTATGGTGTTGGAGAAGACCATATGTTACTTGGAGAGTCCCTTGGACAGGAAGGAGATCCAAACAGTCCATTCTAAAGGAGATCAGTTCTGAATATTCATTGGAAGGACTGATGCTAAAGCTGAAACTCCATTACTTTGGCCACCTGATGTGAAGAACTGACTCATTGGAGAAGACCCTGGTGCTGGGAAAGATTCAAGGCCGGAGGAGAAGGGGACAACAGAGGATGAGATGGTTGGATGTCATCACTGACTCAATGGACATGGGTTTGAGTAAGCTTCGGGAGTTGGTGATGGACAGCGAGGCCTGGTGTGCTGCAGTGCATGGGGTCGCAAAGAGTGGACACTACTGAGCAACTGAAGTGAACTGAACTGAATACAAAAAGCAAGAAAAAACACTCCAAGACACATGCTGTTACTAATGTAAATCAAAAATAACACATTAATACTTAATAACTAAAATCTGAATTACCAATAACATATCTGCTATATTTTTTTCTGATATTCTCAAACGTAAGGTTTTCCTTATAAGCTTCCAGTTCTTTTGAATTCGAGATTAGACTACTTACATCTTTTCTATGTAAAATAAATATACTGGAATCTGTAGTGCTCACATCTACAGAGATTAACCCCAAAATGTTATGCTCTGTGTTATAAAAATGATACAGATTTCTCAATGGAAAACAATCTTTTTTGAGATTGTGAATTGAATGGTACTCATGGCAACCCACTTCAGTATTCATGCCTGGAAAATCCCATGGACAGAGGAGCCTGGCAAGCAATAGTCCATAGGGTCAGACACAACTGGAGTGACTTAACACACACACTCATACGTCTATTATCTTGTTTGAAAATACTAAGGCCTCAAGCTTTCAACTCCTAACTGGGCAAAACTTACTTATTTTTAACTATTGCCTTTAAGAGTTTGTTCAGTACCCAGTAATAAACTGAATATGGTAATGTCACCTTCCTTAACCTAAAGCTTACTTTCACTTTTAGTATTGGTATATACAGATGGTGTCATACACATTGCATTTTCAATGATGGATTTTGCAAGACATGTCTATATATTCCAAATATTTTTGCTGATTTAAAGAAAAGGTCTTAAAATGCATTTTCAGAGTTTTACTTTCTTTAAAGTCAGCTGTGGGCAAACCAAATGAGAAATACAGAGGGAAAGGAGTATATCTTTCTTCTTATCCCTAAGATCACAACCAAAATGTGCACTTGTTCTTATTACTTCTCTTCTGGCTGAGTGTGTGTGTGTTTGTGTGTGTGTGTGTGTGTGTTCAGTAGTGGGTTAGGTTAACTGCACTGTTTAAAAAAAAAGTTGTGTTTTTTTTTAATGTGGTAATAGAGTAGCTCATATTTTTACTATTCTTGAGATAGTTTGATTGTTAAAGAAAACACTGTGGTTTATATAAAGGCCCCCATAAGTGAGGTATCAGTGCTGTATGATCGAGTTGATATTTTCAGACTTGAAAGCACCTTTCAGTACATCCTTAAAATGTACAACAAAGGGAAGTGATTTGCTGAAATAAAAATGTTATATCTGGCTCTAGCCCAAATTGCTCAAGGCCATGTAAAAATCTGAGGAGATGCAGACATAATAGGCTCACTAGGTTGGAAGTAATGTCACATTTTTCTAAGCGCAAAGACTAATCCGGTGCCACTTGCTAAGTTGAGCTCAGGTTTCATCGACAATCTTTCTTAACCTCTTTTTCTCCACTTGTGGATATATTTCCCTCAAACATACTCCAGTTGCTTAGACACAGCATGCCAGGGATTTTAAAACTGTTTTTGAACTGCATGTATTTAAATAATTTCATTAACTTTTATGTTTGACTGAGCAAAAGTTTTCGGTCTTCAAATGCTTTATTGTATTTTAATGGTTCACAAAATGATTTCTTTTTCCAGCATGAAATTTTACAGCTGAGTGGCTGACGTTGTATAGTAGCTGTGTTGTGTGCCTAATAGCTTATGTCATTTCAGTAGTGAAAACAGGGAGAGCATACAGTAATTATGACCTCTTGGAAAAGATACCCGTATGGTCTATCAGAGACTTTTCTTCTTATTTAATGTACCATTTTAATACGATAATTGCTGTAATGATGTGAAATATTATGCTTATCAAAAAGCCCAGAGTTTTCAAATAAGAAACAAACAAAAGAGTTTAGCCTGAGTTGTGAACCTCTCTGAACTTTGCTGCCCAGGATAGGAGGGCCCTGATTCATTGGAAAGTTCCAGTTTAGAGTATTTTGCCCCTTGACCTTTTCCCTCCTTTCTCCACTTTTAGGGAGCTCGCTACTCTTTTGTTTCTAGCACTTTTCTCCCTTTTCATCAGCTTTTATTTAATCGTATGGTTTTGGCAGCAACTTCTGAATAGTGGACCCCGACTCTACACGGCCAGCCTGCAGTTACCCTGGAGCTGCAGGACAGTATCGCCATGTTTGCCAGACACTTCCACCACTGTGAGCACGTTTACATGTATCATAACAGTGGAGTTTGCCTTCACGATCTTCCTGTTCAAAATTTATTGGTGAGTCCCCTGTATTTGGGCTTCCCAGGTGACTTAGGGGTAAATAATCTGCCTGCCAATGAAGGAGACACAGGTCCAATCCCTGAGACAAGCAGATCCCCTGAGTAGGAAGTGGTAACCCACATCAGCATCCTTGCCTGAAAAATCCCATGGACAGAGGAGCCTGGCGGGCTACAGTCTGTGGGGTCACAAAGAACCAGACATGGCTGAGCATGCACACACATCCCTGTATTCACAATATTAAATTGACAAATGTCTAGTTAATAAAGTTTACAATCAGTAAACGTGTAGACTTGTACAGTAGACTTGTTTGAGAGTCCCTAGGACTGTACTTTTCTTTCTGGCCTCAAACAAGTATTAAGCTGGTGCTTCTCAAATTGTGATCTATGAACCACCTGTGCCAGAAACAGTTGAGTCATTCTCTTAAAATATCAACTCCAAAGTCCCACCCTGGGACTTGAGAAACAGTACCACACCAATGAGCCGTTTTAACAAATCCCCAGACAATACTTACACATGCCAGATTTTGAGAACCGATGTGATACGTTTTCAAAACTTATAAAAATTTTTTGAAAGACTATATCCTTCTTTCTACTCCATTTATCACATTCCATATGATATATTTCTTTCCCTCTACTCTAATCCAGGCCCTTATCCTTTATGTCTGGATAATCAAAAATGATTCCCTGGTTTCTAGTCTTTTGACGCTGCCAGATTTGTCACCTCGGATCTTAAGTTTAACATTGTAACTGCTGGCTTTCTAGTGACGTGCACTCATTTACTCCTAGATTATTAATGGCATCTTGTTAGTTAAGGCACCTCGTTAACACCTACAAAATCCACTTCTCAAGAGAATTAGATTACTTGCTATTCTTGAACACATATGCCCTGTTATAACTGTGCCTTTGCTCAGGTTTTTCCAGGTACCTTGCCATTTTCACTTAAATTCAATATATTTATTATACAAAATTGGCATCCTCTTTGAAAGATAGCCTTAGCACTTTCAATGGCCTCCCGCCATCCTCAAAAGCATCATTCAGACACAAGCTATGTCTCTATGAAGGTTATTTGCATCTCACCCACCCTTTTCAACAGAAAAAATATTGATTTGACTACAATTTCAGTTTACAACGACATACTAGAATGAATTTAAAACAACTTTTGAGAATGTCTCTTAAAGTATAGGCACAGATAACAGGCCAGTTCTGTTAGGGACAAGAGGAATAAGAAAGGAATAGGGATAGGAAAAAGAGAGTTTAGCAATGTCATCCTGAAACAGTTCAAGTGAACAAAAAATAAACTGTGATTTTAGGAATTTACTTCCATGTCTGAGAAAGAAGCTGAAAGGAATGTGCTTTAGTCAGAAGTTCATATTAACAGATCTATGGCTCTATAACTCCATGTTTTGGGGAAGGGGCTTGAAAAATGCCTGCTCAGCTGGGGTATGTCTCAAAAATGGCAATTTCCCTGCCTCTCTATGCTGCAGGGCCCCAGAGGTGTGAAAGTCTTTCATTAAAAAACAAGAAACAAGTGAAGAAAGTATCACTATATGTTTTAAAACCCTTGACAATAGGCTCGTTTGTTTTATGGGCACATTTTTATGTTGTGCCTATAACAGTGCTTCATGAACATAGGTCATCAAAATGCAAGCTTTTAGTTAATAAGGTCGCAATCAAACAGAAATAAAAATCCTGGCATATCAAACAAAATCCAGTTATTTTGTGTTAATAATTTTTTACTATGATAATAAGAAGTAGTATAACAAACATAAAGGTGATTCCAAAATAAAGATACAGATAAAATGTAGGTTATTCAATTGCTCTAAGACTTGCTTCAAACATCTACAATATCAAATCTTTAATAGGAGCAGCCTTAGATAAGGTTGAAAATTGCAACTTAAACATTTATTTTTTTGTGCTAAGCCATTAAGGTCAATTTAATAAAATTTCATGTAGCTATAAGGCCAGCTGTTTAATATTGAAGAAAGCTGTGTACCGGTTTCAAAAAGGCTTCGGGGGTTGTTTTATATGCTGTTTTGTTTTTTTTTTTTAAACAATTCAGCTAAGCCAGGGGTCATTCAAATATGGAGAGACTGGAAAAAATAAATTCACAATGATGGCTGAGTTCATTGTTTACAATAGCAATGGAATCTCATATGGTGGGGTGTAAGTGTCTACATAAGCAGCCTATGGTGATGCACCTTTCAGGAAAAAGTTTTTTGTGGTTTCTTTTTTAAGTTTTCATTTAATGGATTTGATATCCCCACACATATACAATGAAAATACACACATTTAAGTTGATGATACAGAACATTTCTTCACATTTTGAGAAAAAAAAATAATGTATTTTTTTAAATCTTGATTTTCCTTTTAATTACTTCTTAGTGACTTTATGTACAATTAATGCTATTAGACTGGGATTCCCTGGTAGCTCAGATGATAAAGAGTCTGCCTGCAATGCAGGAGACCAGGGTTAGGTCTTTGGGTCAGAAAGACCCCCTGGAAGAGGGGATGGAAACCCACTCTAGTATTCTTGTGTGGAGAATTCCATGGATAGAGGAGCCTGGTGGGCTGCAGTCTATGTGGTTGCAAAGAGTTGACTTGACCAAGAGTAACACACACACACACACACAACACCACTGGACTACCTTTGCCTTATTCTTACCTATTTTTCCTGATATTGGTACTTTTCTATCTGTGTACCAGGTATTACCGTTTTGTAAGATAACCTGTAATTCTTAGATGTATACAGGAAAAAAAAAAAAAACCCAAAAACTGTTTGCAACCCTTTACAACAAATTCCAGCAGAAAAGACTTGAGTAGCCTTTCCACCTCAGGGGATCACATCTACACACTGGGAAAATCGGAAGAAAAGCCTAGAAGGGTCTTCCTCTAATGACAGAAGAGTCCGCCTTTCATCAGTTCACACAGTTTGTCATTTCTCTGACACTGAGTTCCAAGGTGAGCACAAGGTGCCTTGGGGAAATCAGGGAAAGAAAGGATCTCCAAGTTCTGTATCACAGTTGCAGGATCAGATCATCTGTGTTTGGTAAAAGGATAAAGTTCCAATCACACTCAAAAAAAAAAAAAAAAAAAAGGAACACAGGGGACACGGAGGCAAAACATCACAGACTATATTAACTTAAGCCATTTAGGTGCTTTGGGGGTCATAAAGCCATCTTTCTAAAATGAACCACAGAAGCTGGATCTCATCATATTGTAATGGACCTTACGAAACATAGGGGCTCTACCCACCACATAGCTGCATGAGTGCAACTTCAGGCAAGTGATATACGCTACCACTACATGGATATTTTGAGGCTTGGTATTATTTTTCCAAACTGTCTCCAGACTTAATACGAGTGATGAACATGGGATCAGTAATTTTTTAACTACAGACACTAGAAAGAACTGAAGGAGTAAACCCAATTTAGAATGTCATTGAAAGTGTTACAAAAGGTCATTTTGAATATAAATTATTTTGCTAATATAAAAATTGTAATGAACCTTGATTAAAGCCCCCTAAATTCAGTTCAATGTATTCAATTCCTCCACTGTGACAGGGCAACAATCGGCTCTGAGCAGCTTCCAAAGAGGTAGTCTCAGTCCTTTTTCTTCAAGGACACACAAAACTATGCATGGAAAACAATATGAGATGGAAAACTCTATTTGGCAGGTAAATATAAAATTTGCAACACACACACACACACAAAACTGTAAAATACAAAGCCTAAACAGAATGAGATCAGTGAGATCAAAATCGTCAAGAATTTAAGGGAAAAAAAAAACAAAAAAACAAACCCTGAAATGTTTATCTCAATTATCTTTTAGAAGAGTGATTTGTTCAACTTGGATTTGCTTCAGTTCTTTGAGTTATTTGATAGAGTAAGACATGGCCACAGTCTCACTGGACTTCAAGGCCAATGTATCCAGCCAACCCAGAAACTCAAAGCACACATCAAAACACATCTTCCCATGGGAAGACTTGGCTCTGTAGACTCAATCATTGCCAAATAAGCCATTTGCTTGGAATAGGATTTTTCTGGACAGAGGTGAGAGCTAAGAAATGGAGGACAGTTAGCAACGGAAACTGCAGAGAGTGACAGAAGTATTCTTGTTCTAGTACAGATACGCAGGTTCCCAAGAAAATTACCGGTGATGCCCAAGGGCCACATCCAAGCACGTGTACTGAGGTCACCCAACCTCAACAATAGTCTCCAGCTGCCTTTGTTGCCTTTTCTCTCACTTCTCCAATATTTCAGTTCAGCCGCTCAGTCATGTCTGACTCTTTGTGACCCCATGAACCACAGCACATCAGGCCTCCCTGTCCATCACCAACTCCCGGAGTCCACCCAAACTCATGTTCATTGAGCCGGTGATGCCTTCCAGCCATCTCATCCTCTGTCATCCCCTTCTCCTCCTGCCCTCAATCTTTCCCAGTATCAGGGTCTTTTCCAATGAGTCAGCTCTTCTCATCAGGTGCCCAAAGTATTAGAGTTTCAGCTTCAACATCAGTCCTTCCAATGAACACCCAGGACTGATATCCTTTAGGATGGACTGGTTGGATCTCCTTGCAGTCCCAGAGACTCTCCAATACTTAGCCCAATGCTTATCAGTTAGTACATACACAGACACCATTGGCTGAGTGAATTATTTAATATACTCGTGTGTATCAGAGCAACAGTTATTTTATAACATAAGACAGCCTATCTAAGAAATATCCTCCAGTTCACTCTCTTCATTTTGGTCTTCCATTTTTTTTTTCATATTTTTCTTTACCGCTGTTTGTTATGTTTGTGTATATACCTTAACAGAGATGTTAGGAAAAGAAAAATCTGACAAAGGAACAATATTCAATTGACTTGAAGGAAAATATTGACATTCATGAAACCAAACAAAGCTCATGGTGCCCCTCTATCTTTAACATGCCTCTACCAGCAAAGAAAAGCACAGGGGTTAACAGATTTAGCAGGGAAAGCAGATTGTAGTTCCATTGACAGCTAGGAAATGAAATGACATCCAGTATTTGATGACTGCCCTCAATTAGCCTATGCAAAGCAAGAATTAATTACCAGCATTGAAAAAGCTCACCTCTGACTTCTCTTTCAAGATCTCACTTACATTGAGTGTTCCTCTGGTGTTATAAATGTAAGTCTAGTAGACTTGATAACTTGCTTTTTCCTTAATATATTTTAATTTGAAGTAGTTTTTATTTAATATGGCAACCCATATTTGATGGCAGACAACTCTTAGCTAACCTAAGAAACATATAAATCTACATATAGATATCGATGTAGATAAATATAAATAATATATGTGCTTAGTCCTGACTCTTTGTGACCACATGGACTGTAGCCTGCCAGGCTTCTCTATCCATGGGATTCTCCAGGCAATACTGGAGTGGCTTGCCATGCCCTCCTCCCGGGGATCTTCCCAGCCCAGGGATCGAATACAGGTCTCTGCATTGTAGGCAGATTCTTTAATGTCTGAGCCACCAGGGAAGGCCATATAGATTTATAGAAAAAGATATATATGAGTGAGTATGATATACTTGTATAGAATGCAATGGGCATTAACAGTACCATTGCATACATTAGCTTTGGAATTCTCAAGGCAGCAATTAAACGTATTGATGTAAACCTATAAAATAATTTTATTACTATACAAGGAAATAGATTATAAAAACAATCTCCATATAGGTACAGATCCTATTTTTTGACACACTCCCCTAACAAAAGTTGTATATCTTTTTCCCAAGCTAGTAATGAAATAAAAGCAAATGAATCCCTAAAGCCTTTCACTTAATGAGATAATTTTGTTAAGCAAACAATAAAAACCTCACTGGCAACAAAGACATCATGTCAGAACATACAGGAATGCCCAAATAAAAGGTTAGAATGTGATTTGCCTGCTTTCGGGGAGTAATCTGTGCAAATGGAAAGGCTTAGCTTGGTTTATCTAATATTAGTAGAAAGCATCAATCTTAGGTAATGTAAGAGTTAAGAAATACAAGCAAATGTCAGAATGTAAGAAATATAAACACTGGGAAATAAAGAAAATATTTTTCCATTTCAAGGAAAGTGGGCTTGGGAGAGGAAACTGACATCTGTTTGAGCATTTAAGTTCCAGCTCATGTGTGGGATCCTTTTCCCCATGGCTGTGCAATGATAACAGCATGGTACCAATTAGAAAGCTAAACTCAAAAGCTACCAACTGGGCTGGGGTCAGAGGAGTAAGGAAATGAGATGTGTATCTTTTTTGGAAGGCTACTTAACCAGATGTGGGTTTAATTCCGATTATAGGTATGACTATGGATAAGGAAACTAGATAGGGGCTAGTTATATGAGCAAAGGTGCTTCATCATAATATTAACATAACTGTCCCATCCATTGGTCATTTTTGGTGAAGAATGGCCCAAATCCCGCTCATCTCCATCACACTTAACATTTCTGAAAGTCAGCAGGGGAAGGGATGTGTTTAATGGTTTAAGAGGGACAAGGTGAGCATGATTGAAAGGTTTTTATGTCATAGATAGTGCACAAGCATCACAACTGACTTAGTAATAGCCCACTGTTTAGGGTTTTCCAAACTTGCTCTTAATGGAGCCAAAGGCAGAACTACAAATGTGTGCTGGTCTTCATAGAAAATGTATACTGAATATATTGAACATACTATGAAATATCAATTAGAGAAATGGGCCAATAGATCCAGATATTAATTCTCTGTCCCAGTATTTGGGACATTGGGGCTCAAAAGAGATGCTATGCACATTCTCTAAAGAAACTTTAATGAGATAGTAAAAGAGAGTTGGTTGACCTGTCTTGGTCTCATTTACTTCATCTGTAAGATGTGTATGTTTGGAGCGTCTATTTCAGAGTTGGCCTTACAGTGCTCCAAAACGTGCCTGCACAAAGTGAGGGTCCAATACACAAATGATGCTTACTATTAGTATTATTAATAAAACAAAATCCAATCCCCTAATTCTTTAAAATACTGCTTTGAGAGATTACTTACATTGTGTTTCTTTATTAAAATACTTCTCTGTCAAAAGAGGTTTAGTTGTTTCTCCAGGCCAGTGCTCCGTGAAAATGTAGAAAATAAAAGGTTTTAGAGGCAAATGAAACTGGATTGTGTTTTGCAAAGGGGGTTTATTGTTTCTGGCTGCAGCACTACATTTTAAAAAGCCAATTATTTTCCCACACAAACAGTCAGCAAATAATGAGTCATACTGCAGCATTTTGTGACTTTTCAGAGAATTTTTTTTTTTTTTTGACAGCAATATATCTCTGAGTAACTTAAAATTCTGTTGAAATTGGTTTGTTTAGACAATGTTCGCCAACTTCTGCCTTGGGTGTTAAGAGCGAGCCACTCAATTTTAGCAAAGCAAGGCTGGGCTGACTGTTCTTGAATACAGTAATGCTGCAGTCTGCCCCAAAGTAAACAGAAATTGGCAATTTGAAAATGTCATCAACCCAGAGCTTTCAAAAGTGTTAAATATTTAACCATAGCTAATAGCCTACCAAGTAATACTTGCTTGGCCAAATATATGTGCTTTTCATTTCTCCCTGATCACACTTGGCATCATCTTTTTTGTAGCCTCACTCAGCATTTCAGAAGCTGAGGAGGCCAGAAGGTAGCAACCACCATCTGGTTCTAGAAAACTACGGATTTAGGTTGAGGAGAGTGCTTTCAAATTGAGACTTTGGACCTGGATTCAAATCTCAGACATGAAACCTGAACTCCATGTGACTTTCAGCATGAAACTCACTTCTGCAGCCTGTAGTTTCTGCACATGTGAAGTCTTGTAAGTGGTTTGAGAAACAAAGTAATACAGTGCCAAGCACAGAGTGAGCCCCAAATTATTAGCGATAGGCATATAATTGTTTACTGTTGTGATTTTTTACTGTGTTTTTTAGTGTTATTGTGTTGTTTATTGTTGTGATATCAAGTACTTTCCTTTCTCTCAACATTCACCTTTGTTCCTTCTCTTGGAATGGTCCTCCCTCCGGCTTTGTATGGCTGCCCCTTTCTCAACCTTTCCTGTCTTAAATTAGATGGCATCTCCTCTCAGGGACTTTGGCTGAGCCTAGTATTTCTGGTTAAAGCAGTTGTTCTTCATCTCCCCGCCACACAGGACCCAACGTCACTGCCCACTATGCCCCGGTTTAGTGCATTACCTGATTATAACTATGTTAATAGTTACAATATTATATTAACTATTTAGTATAGTATAATAATTATATATATAGTATATAGCATAATAATATATACTATTATTAAGTATTAAATACTTAGTACTATATTAAGTATTTAGTTTTTAAACCTGTTGATGGTCCCCTTGCAGTCAAGTGCAAGCTCCTTAAAGGAGGGACATTCTTTGTCTTTTTTACCATGAATTTCTAGAGCCCAGAAGAGACCATGATTCACTGGGACTTCTAAATAAATGCTTATTGATGAACCAACTCTGATTATGAGGCGTGTACCTCTGTAATCACTTTTTAAATTTATGCATTAGGATGTTGCTCAGAGTACTGCATTATAAAAGAGAGTTCCTGAAAAAGTTAATCCATCACTAAGGCATTATACATGACTTTTACTAATTATAGCATTGAGTGTGTCATTAGTGTCTGCGATTCTGGTAAAAGTAATATGCTAAGGAGAGGTTGGAGAAAAGCATATTATATTAGCATAACTTATCTCCTAATCAAGTTCAAAATATAAAACACTTTGTGATAACTTCCCTAAATGTTCCAGTGCTCTTAGGAAGGGCTCCAAGAAATGGGATACAGGGGAAGGTGACCACTAATCTAGGAGTGTGGGCAAGGGGTTAATAGCTCTCCTTTCTTCTTTTTCATGACAACGTGACCTTCAATGAATGTACTAGCACTCTGTTCCCTTGGTCACCTGATGTATACTATGATACTTAGGAATAATATCTACAGGAAAAATGACCCAGATTGACAAATTAAGTCTAGTCTGGGAAGAACTAGAAATAAGTTATAAAAGTCTGGGATAGTCTTCCCAGTTTGAGGTGTCCCTGAATGTCCTGACTTTTCTGTCTCTCTTGTCCCTTGATTTATACAAGGACAGCTATGCCCAGTGGTCTGTCAGAAACACTGGCTGCTCTGGGCGAGGAGGCATCTAAGCCAAAGTGGCTCTTAGGTCATCCAGATTTGAACTTATCTCCCTGCCTCTGAGCTGTCTGTCACATGGCAAAAAGAGGTTGGTGCAGCTCTCTGAACAGCCACAGGACCTCTGCCTAAAGAGAATTCTTAAAGCAGCCATGCTTTCCATCTTACATCTGTCTAATGAATCGAAGGTCAAGGGTAGTTATTATGGATTGAATGTGTATGTCCTCTCAAATTCATACGCTGAAGCCCTAACCCCCAATGTGATGGTATTTGCAGGTAGGACCACTGGAAGGTAATTAGGTTTAGATGAAGTCCCAAAGGTGGGGCCACCATCATGGGATGAATGACATTATAGAAGAGGAAGAGGGAGTAGCTCATTATCTGTCTGCTAAGTGAAGACACAGGGAGAAGGTGGCTATCTGCAAGTTAGGAAAAGGACACTCATCAGGAACTGAATCTGTGACCTTGACTTTGGATTTCTAGCCTCCAGAAATGTGAGAGATACAATCTCTCAGTCTCGGTATCTTGTAATGGCAATCAGAGCTGATTAAGGATAGACTTTTGATACTCAGTGCTCAGTAGTCTCTGAGAAGATACCTAGTGGGCAAAGCAGGACAGGGAATGGTTTGATGGCTACAGAAATCACAGATGGTCCCTGGTGACTCAGATGGTTAAGAATCTGCTTGTAGTGCAGGAGATATGCATTTGATCCCTGGGTCAGGAATATCCCCTGGAGAAGAGAATGGCTACCCACTCCAGTATTCTTGCCTGGAGAACTCCATGGACAGAAGAGCCTGGCAGGCAGTCCATGGAGTTGCAAAGAGTCAGACCTGGCTGAGGAACTAACACTTTCACTTTTTCACTTTTACTAATCAAAGGACATAGATTGAAACTGACTAGGGTGAGAAATCCATGGTAGAGATGGTTGTTCCAACTCCTGATTAGCCAAGAAGTTTGGCAAAGAGGTGAGTGTGGGGAATCTCTATAGACAAAGAGCAGTGAGACACAAGGAATATGAATAGCTATTTTGAAATTATTTCTTGTAGCATAGAAGCTAAATAAAGTAGTTGAACTGTATACACAAGCTCAATAAATACACACATGAGAGTGACATTTTAATACTCTAAAACTATCTTCATATCTTATTCTCTAACTGTTTTATTAGCTAAATTCTGTGCAAAAGTGCTTTCTTTGTAAGGATATGCAGTGTCCTGTCATGGAAGATTTCATTATTATATTAATTTGTTGTGCCGTGTGGCTTGTGGGATCTTAGTTCCCTGACCAGGACTTGAACCTAGGCTCCTGGCAGTGAAAGTACCAAGTCCTAACCACTGGACCACCAGGGAATCTCCTATCAGGGAAGATATGAAAAGGAAAATGTCTCACCACAGAAGCAGTGATTCTTATATTTGACTTGACTCCTTTTCCTAGCACTCTAGTCATTCCTAAAGGCAGCAGATTCTAATAAAAAAAGAATGGAGGAGGCAGTCAAAAGAACTCCCGCTCTGGGCAGGATCATACAACCCCTCAGAATGATACTGTGGTAGAAGGTCTGTGCCCCTCTGCTGCTTAGGAGATGGGTCCCCACCTGAAGGGTGAAGAGCAGGACGTGAATGGCAAAGCCAGGGCAGGACTGACATCCTGAAATTCCATTACTGTTACAGGCCTGTCTACCCAAGATTCTTTCTTCTTGTTTCTCTTCCTTCTGTTCATACTGCCTTTATGATATTCCCCACACTCACCTCTCCTTACTCCACTCTGCTCTCAAATGGTGCCTCACTGCCCACCACCAGATGGACAAGGTCGGGCCTTCCCACTGACATCCTTCATTGCTATCTGTGCAGGTTTCATATTAAGCCAAATGCTACACCATACAGCAGACAGACGGGAACAAGCGGGAGGTACAGGCTTGTGCTGTTGCAACTTTGGACACCTTGAGAAAGCCCCAAACATAAGCAATGCTGGTATCTTTGTAAAGAAGCAAAATACGGACACAGAACGAAGGACTCACCTTACAGTTATAGAGCATTAGTTGACACCATTACTTTTTTTTTTTTTTTTATCATTAGTGATATTTCAGCAATAGTTTTGGTGCTTAGGTCTCAAAGACCACTGAACAAGGATATGCAATGAAGAAAATACCCAAAAGCATACTGTGAGATGTGGTATGAATTCTCTCTCCAAAATATCACTTGGGAGTGATCATGCAGAAGTGTGGTTTTGGCAACTTGGTTCCACTCTCTCTCCAGAGTCCTAATCTTTTTCTGACTAAACAGGCTGAAAGAAACTCTGGACTTCTATTGCCAGTCTTAATCCAAGTATGATGCCTCCCATGCTTAACCTTCCTAAGGATTGGGAACTTTTACATTTTCCTTATTTGGTATTTGAATATGTTGATGGTTTTTCTTCAGCCACCCATATTCTCATCCTATCAACTAAACATCTCATGTAGTTGACTTTTAAAAGTTATGCATTTTGATAGCTCAGCTGGTAAAGAATCTGTCTGCAATGCAGGAGAGACCTAGGTTTAATCTCTGGGTTGGGATGATCCCCTGGAGAAGGGAAAGGCTACCAACTCCAGTATTCTGGCCTGGAGAATTCCATGCACTGTATAGTCCATGGGGTTGCAAAGAGTTGGACATGACTTTGCAACTTTCATTTTCTCAATTTTAGTCTAAAGGGTCAAACAAACAAACAAACAATGAACTGCATACTTCAGTGTGAACCAAGACACCAAACCAGTAATCCTGAGACTCCTCAAGCCCACCAACTTCTGTCTGGTCTTTAATGAAACCAAAGTGTAGCAGATACTCCCTGTCACTTGTGAGACAAATGAGATGATATGGGAGACAAAGCCAAAACGTAGCACTGCCCTGCATCTTCAATTAGCCATGAAGGGAAAAATGAGACAAACAATCATGTATAATTTAGAGGCTTGCTCTCTGATTCTCCCTGCTGTGGGAAGTTTTTCACCGAGGAAGGAAGAGTGATCTAGTGCAATGAACAGACCTGATAGTCAGTCATCTTGGGTTGTGTTTCTAGTCAGCTCCCTGACTTACTTAATAACCTTATAGGCTGCTAATTTCTATCAAAGAGATGAAAACAACTTGTATTTATAGATTATGTTTGGTTATCCTGGGTAGGGGGAATACCAACAGTCCTTTGGTATATGTTACTATTATGTTTAGCACAAAAGACCTTGGTGATGAACAAAGACGTTGGTGTTTGAAAACAAAATGAGTTTCAGAGCCTGGGAGGAAAAGATGACAAAGAGTACTTTAATGAGGTTACAAGGTATCTCCTTTTCTACCTAGAGAGTTTTGCTTTGTTTTGTGTTTTAATTAGTCAGCAAACTGTAAACAATCCTCACGATGAGAACTCTTTAAGTCAGTGACAAATAAGACTGTAACCTTATTTGACGAAGAAAGTATGTGGGCATAAAAGATTTATTTTCCAGAAGAAGCGGGTCTTTGTCTACTAAGAAACTTAAGGTGCAGAACTGAGAAAACTTAAGAAGTTGGAAAGCTGACTTTAGCAAGCAAATTTCAAACAGCAGTTGTCGGGTCTCTGAACATATATCTACTGAAAAAGAAATCATAAGATTCCACAGAAGAATCCAGAAAGAAGACAGATCGAATCCCAATCCTGATATGAAGAGCGTGGAGAAGCAAGGGTTAGAGGAGACCAGAGGAGGATGGTGGGAGAGGAGCCTGGGCAAGGAATCCCCTTCATAAGGCAGAGAACCTCGGGAAGGACCAAAGGAGGAGCAAACTGCAGTGAGTTGAGAGCACTGGGAGGCTCTGTCTCAAGCAAGACAGGCTTTTCTGAAGGTTTTCCTTCTGAACCATAGTTTTACATCTCTCCTTTGAATCCTTATTCAGCAAAGTAACATAAAAAACCAAATCAGGGTCACACCTTGTGAACCCGTTGCTTGTACTTGTCCACTCTTGACCTGAGGAAAGGGGTACCCACAGTGCCAGGAAGAGCTCAGGAAGGGATGGCCATGAGTTCTTCATCTGGGAGTCCATCCCCTGAAGTAAAACAAGCCCTTAGTGAGGTCTGAGCTTTGTAGTTGGCTCACTGGGTTTCCTCTACTGTAGGGCTCAAGATCGCTTACTTCTTGGCCAACATGGAAGAGCCTGTAACAACTGCCTTTAGAGGATTCCTGTTGCCTCTTCCCAGCCTTCATGGATTGGCCTGATGTCAACCAACGGTCTTCTCAGAAACTCCATGTCTGTGGGAGGCATAAGCTTGGCTGCACCTGGAAAGCCCTTGAGATCATAAGAGAAAGGCAGACACTAGAGTTCGCCAATCTGTGGCTCAGAGCATTCCTTGTTCCTTTATAGGGAGTTCCTGCATACAATAGTGGCTGCTCCCCTGTCCCACTTGACTTCTCTCTACCTTAGAGCTGGTTCTGAGGGGTTAGCCCATCCCTCTGAGAATGGACATTTGGAGACAGCTCATGAGCAAGCAGCCCTCCAGTCAAAGGCTTAGTCAGTACTCAGGTTTCAAACCCAAGAGCTGAGAACAGGTACTGATTACAAATCTCTAGAAAATGGCCTTCCCTCACCAACACCTCCACCCCTACTACCCCCACTGCCCTAGAAAAGCAGAGAACTCAAACAGCTCAAGAGGCATAAGAGAGAAAGCAAGAGCCTTAGGATTCAGAGACAAATTTCATCTCACAGTTTAGTTTCTGGAAAGAAGTAAGCAAATGCCATAGTAACTGCTCACAACTTGGCCATAAGGATTCCATGGAGAAGCCACTGAGGAAAAAGAACAGTCTTGACTATGACCAGCTTGGATGTGAGGGTTCATTAGCGGAACCCTGAAAGCTTTCCACTGGAGATGACTGTCAAGATGTATATTTTGAAAGTCACGCACTCTACCCAGCTGCGAGGGATCCATGCCAGCGGTTTCAAGGCTGTAGCAGGTTTGGTCAGAGGTTCCTATCAGTTCCTCCCATGTGCTAAGGGCAGGCTGCTTATTGCAGAGGGGCCTAGGAGAGTCTAGGCTCCATCTCACCACCTGGAAAAATATACTCAATGAGGAGGAGAGTGAAAAGGTCACCTTGAAGAAAGCAACCTGAGGGGGCTGAGACTCAGAGCTGAATTTGAGAGGAAGTCAGGAGAACACAGGTTGAAATGCTCAGGCTCTCATTTGTTTCCCAGTCTCATTTCTTAGGGATTGGGATTAATTATCCTTCCTGTTGTTTTTGTTGTTGTTATTGTTGTTGAGTCGCTAAGTCATGTCCGACTCTTTCACCACCCCAGTGACTGTAGCCCATCAGACTCCTCTGCCCATGGGATTTCCAGGCAAAAATACTGGAGTGGGTTGACATTCCCTTCTCCAAGTGATCTTCCTACCCAGAGATTGAACTCACATCTTCTGCTCATTATTTGCCACTGAGCCACCAGAGAAGCCCTTACTTTCCTGGGAGATGGCCAAAACATTTTATCTCCCCAGAAGTGATCACATAAGCATGAGTCTACATGTCTAAGCAATGTCCAGGTTGAATACCTTCCACCCAAAGCCTATGATGGCCCATGGCCTTCAGCACCATTGCCAAGGTTTTCTACTCCTGGCCCTCTTCATCTCAAACATCTGCTCTTACTTTTGAAGAATGTCTTCAGGATCTTCTTAAGGTCAAGTCGTGGAAAAGGGGGGAGAGTAAACTGAAACAGCACCATCTTAATCTGGTTGCCTTCTCAAACAGGTGGCTGATCAATCAAAAAACTAGGGCTAAGTTTCAAAGACAGCAGTGTACAAACACATAACAGAAAACATGTCTCCAGGAGGACCCCAGGACCAAAAATCTTCAGTCTATGGAACTCAGAGAATAAAAACATTGCCACCAGTGTGCTGGACAAAGTGAGAAGTCTGTCCATAAGGAGAACCTCCAGTAATACCAGCAGCCCATATGGACTGATTTGAGACTAGGCAATTAGCCATGAAATTAAAAGATGCTTACTCCTTGGGAGGAAAGTTATGGCCAATCTAGATAGCATATTTAAAAGCAGAGACATTACTTTGTCAACAAAGGTCCGTCTAGTCAAGGCTATTGTTTTTCCAGTAGTCATGTGTGTATGTGAGAGTTGGATGGTGAAGAAAGCTGAGTGCCGAAGAATTGATGCTTTTGAACTGTGATGTTGGACGAGACTCTTGAGAGTCCCTTGGACTGCAAGGAGATCCAACCAGTCCATCCTAAAGGAGATCGGTCCTGGGTGTTCACTGGAAGGACTGATGTTGAAGCTGAAACTCCAATACTTTGGCCACCTCATGCAAAGAGTTGACTCACTGGAAAAGACCCTAATGCTGGGAAGGATTGGGGGCAGGAGGAGAAGGGGACAACAGAGGATGAGATGGCTGGATGGCATCATCAACTCGATGGACATGGGTTTGGGTGGGCTCAGGGAGTTGGTGATGGACAGGGAAGCCTGGCGTGCTGCAATTCACGGGGTTGCAAAGAATCGGACATGATTGAGTGACTGAACTGAACTGAACTGAATCAGTTTCCAAGTTTGATTTTTCCCTTAGCTCCTAAAATTTCACCTGAATCCCTGGATAGAGGAGATCAATTTGAACCCTGTCACTGGTCTCCTTTCTGGTGTACCGCAGAGTAAAGCTCTTTGTTTTCTCAAAACGCAGCACTGCAGTCCTGGCTTCTATGTGTGTCTTGCTGGGTAGCACTTCTAAGCCTCTATAAAACTGCTTAACTGGCCCATTTCTCCAGGAGCAGATCTTCTGAATGGAGTGAGAACAAATTCCCTTAGCACACTAGCAAGTGGTTTCCAGCTTTAGAGAAGAGGGTATTTAATGTCTCAGCTCAAAGAAATAATGACATGTACCAGACCAGTTGCCAGCTTAGTAGACCAGTGAAAAATCTCCTTCACTAAAGATTAGTATCTCAAGAAGCCAAGAAGGAAATACCTTTGGGTGAACAGAAAGTGAATTAATGCTAATATTTATTGACCACTTAGTATTAGGCACTATATTCAGTGCTATACCTATTTTATTTCATGTAATTCTAAAGTTAATGTTACAAGATGGCTGTTGTTATATGTATTTACCCATGGCATAATTGAACCATATCTGAATAATCAAAAATAATCCATACAAATATAATCCATACAGATATAAAAAAGTTTTAAAAAATATTTATATATTTTAATTGGAGGATAAATACTTTATAATATTGTGATGGCCTCTCCATACATCAGTATGAATTGGCCATAGGCATACATGTGACCCCTCCCACCTCTCTCCCCATCCCACCCGTCTAAGTTGTCACAGAGCATCAGCTTTGGGTTCCCTTCATCATACATCAAACTCCCACTGACTATCTATTTTAATGTATATATTTCAATGCATTTAATTCAATCCTTATCAAACTACCAACTGTATTTTTTACAGAAATAGAACAAATAACTTCACAATTTGTATGGAAATAAAGTAGATACCAAATAGCCAAAGCAATCTTGAGAAAGAAGAATGGAACTGGAGGAATCAACCTGCCTGACTTTAAACTATATTACAAAACTACAGTCATCAAGACAATATCGTACTGGCACCAAAACAAAATACAGACCAGTGGAACAAGATAGAAAACCTGGGGATAAATCCATGCACCCAAGAGTAGGGTGTTTAAAGAATAATAATGATTGAAAGACAGAAAGTAGATGGACTTTGTTTTGGTTCTGGTCTTTGCCAATAAATAAGGTGACCAACTGTCCCAGTTTGCTAACGTCTGTCTTGGTTTTAGCACATAGTGTAGGATATTCTTTAGAATGATCAACCATTCCCTATCCCCAAAAAACTAAGTTGTTCTCAGCTACTCGTCTAGTATATTCAAAAATCTAAGCCCTTGAAGGTCTAGGATAGAGGTTAAGCATCTTTGGTTGCACCAGGTTTCCCATGTCACGTTAATGGTGGAAAAAAAACTGAATTTCCATCTGGTGGAGGTGCTAAACCACACCTAACATAACTATAGCATAGAAGCAAGTGCAGTGTTGCCCAGGGTTCCTTTTGGGGTCCTTCAAGACAGTTCCTCCCTACCACAATGTTCACTGAGCTCAGAAAAGATCCAAGTTAATTTCTGGAGAACACAAAGTCTTTCTAATGCCAGATCATTAGAAATAGAAAATAAAGGAAATTTGCAACGTTTCTTTGCTCCAGGCTCAAGATTGCTGACAATGTCCAGTTTGTGTTCAGAGAACAGAAAATAAATGATGTAAAGAAATCTTCGTGAGCATTGCCTTTTTCAACTCCTTTACCTCATGACAGAAGCCATAGAATGTATGTGGTGAGTACGTGTGTTTATATTGATAATTTTCTGGTTGCTTATGTCTTAAATTAAGAAAAATCAATACATTTTGGTTTCCTGAATTTCACCTGGTTTCCTATTTAAAAATTGTCCGTGTTAAGCCTGGTCAGGGCTTCCCTGGGGAGCTCAGCTGTAAAGAATCTGCCTACAATGTAAGAGACCCGGGTTCAATCCCTGGGTCGGGAAGATTCCCTGGACAAGGAAATGGTAACCCACTCCAGTATTCTTGCCTGGGAAATTCCATGGACAGAGGATCCTGGTGGACTAGAATCCCACAGCATCCACAAAGAGTCGGACATGACTGAAGTGACTTAGAACAAGCCTGCACAATGTGTATGGATCAAGACAGTGATTCTAGCCTGCAAAAAAAAAAAAAAAGGCAAGCACATAATACAAGAGAAAAATGTTAATTAAAAATATGGAAGGGGTAAGGTTGGAAAAATTGGTGGGCAAGCAAATATGAAGGGAAGGAGATTGAAAGGAAAAAAAGAGCTGGTAGGCAAGGGACCAAGAAGCAGCAGGGAAGTGGAGGGGTCCTACCTGACTCTAAACATTTCTCCTCCTAGAAACCTTTGCAACCTTCTAGGGTCTCTAATCTACCATGTGCAGCTCGTGTTTCTCTACAACTTGGATTATTTTCCCAGCTATTTAACAAGACTAAACAAATGGTGTTAACTTCAGAAAGCACAGTACATTCTGTTTATAGACATGTACATTCCTTCCTACTATTAAACTGTGATAACCTTTGGCAAGAAATATATACTCCTCTGCTCTGTCTTCTCTGAGAAGAAATTTTCTTTCTGTTCTCACGTGATCACTGAAGAAACAAAGACTACCATATTTAGTGGAAGACAAAAGGGCGTGCTGTTAGAAAAATATTGACTTAGAAAACCTTATCCCTGAGAAAAAGATTGTAACGAGATGAGCCAGTGAAAAATTCCCAGTGAGATTTATAGAACTTAGAAACATTTTTTTCTTTTTTGCCGACGTTCACATGTCATTTTAAGTTGACTGAGAGCATTAAATCCAGGCTATTTTTAGCTAGTGACTATATTTTTAGAATTAAGGGTTTAAATACCACTATTGTAGTGAAAAAAGTAATGTATGAAGCTGCCTGGTGGAATCTAGTAAAAGAGCATCCTGTTTTGAAAGAAACTTCCCAATAACCACTCCTTTTATTGAATCACTCTTTCAGTATGTCCCTTCCTCTGTTTTGCCTCGTTACCATTTTTGCAACACATGTCTTGTTCCCTAGAGTTAAAGTGCAGTGAGGAGAGAGGAGGTATCTGATGCATTCACTCATTCATTCCATCATCAACATTTACTTAGTAGATGGTATATGTCAGGCTTAATTCTAGTGCCTGGAACACAATGGTGAATGAAAACAGTCAGTGAATCACATGCACAGGCTTGGAGATGGAGGATTGGTAAGTGAACAAGAAATCATGATGCCACCCCTATGTGCTAAAGAATGGATACACTGAACGGCTCTAAGGACCTAATCTTAAATGGTTAAGAAAGGATTCACAGGGAAAACGACACTTAAGCAGAGTCAACTGTTTTGCAGGTTAGTAATAGTAATCCAAGCCCTAGGGGTGGGAAGACCAGTGCTGGCCATGGACAAGGCACATGTTGAATAACAGTCTTGCAGTCAAGGCACTGGTGGGTCCTGAGGTCATGGTCTCCACCAAGCACTCAGCTCTGTGCCGTGGACATGGCATTCACTCAACACCATGAAATGAATTAAAGGAACAAAAGTTGGACTTCCCTGGTGGCTCAGTGGTAAAGAATCCCCTTGCCAAAGCAGGAGACATGTGTTTGATCCCTGATCTGGGGGGATCCCACATGCCACAAAGCAACCAAACCCGTGGGCCGCTAGTATTGAGCTTATGCTCTAGACCCCAGGAGCCACAACTACTGAGCCCCTGTTCCCTAGAGCCTGTGCCCTGCAACAAGAGAAGCCACCAAAATGAGAAACCCGCACCCCGCAGCTACAGAGTAGCTTTCACTCGCTGCAACTAGAGAAAAGCCTGAGCAGCGACAAAGACCCAGCACAGCCAAAATGAATAAAATTATTAAAAAATAAATAGAATCACAAAGGTCCACCTAGATCAAACTGCATATAAAGAAACATTAAAACTATCCTCCAGATACCTGTTTATTAAATTAATTTTTGAGTACAATTGCTTTATAGAGTAGTTAGTTTCTAGTGTCCATCGAAGTGTATCAGCCACACTTATACATATATCCCCTCTTGCTTGGATTTCCTTCCCATGCAGGCCACCACACTGCATTAAGTGAAGTTCCCTGTGCTATATTTTTAAGGGCTGTAATCACTCTCCGTTTTCTTATGCTCTTTATTCTTCTCTAGTTCTTGTTACCCAAGAGCTTAAGAAGCTAAATCAGTGAGGAAAGGAGTTTACTAAATTTTCCCTTGAAGATGAGTTACATTTGTTTAGCAACAGAAATCTGAAGGACATCAGATGATTCCTCATCTGGGTTCTATACATGCATGAGTTGAAAGTTGGAATAAACATTTTTTAAGCTCAGCAAATTTCCCCCTCTGAGGCAGCCAGATGTTCCAGCTAAACACTAAGCTGGTAGTTAGTAATCAGGCCCTTCTTTGATGGCAATCAGATTTTAGTGATCAGGGAAAGAGTGTTTCCAATAAATCTTCCTTCATTTATGAAATAGAGTATACACTTAATTTGTATCAGCGATACATTGGAGCAAGCATTTGCCATTTGCTTGTAAAAATAAAGCCTCCACAGCCATTCCACAAATGAGCCCAATGGAGTTATTTTAGCTCCAGACTCCAAGTAATTTTGATTGAAGAAGACATTTTTCTGACTGATAAGGATTCCAAAAATATTTTTATTCTGAGGCAATATACTCTAAGAACACACTTGGAAGAAAAAAAAAAAGTGACTCAGAACAAGGAAAAAAATACACTCCCTAGTTAGTTTTCCCCCCACTGTGTTTAATATTCCTTGGTATAGAACTGTAGCTCATTTCGCTTTAGTTCCTTCAACAAAATGCAATTTTCTGGTGGAGCACTTGTTGCTTTTTCATAGTGTATTAGGTGGAAACTCTGAGTCCAAAATACAGCTGCTCCTGCTCTGATAAGCAGCCAAAATTATCTCCAGAAGGCGTACCTTCATTACGGAACATCACTTTTCAGACAGCCGCTTCCCAGTCATATAATGCTTGGCATACTGATTATTTACAAAGTAACAATTATGTCACTGAGGACAAATGTTCAAGAAATGATATCAACACTAGTTCCAGGGAGCTTAGCCCAAGTCACTGCAGAATAAACCCAATGTTGTCACCACTGAGGAAAAAATAGTACACCCTTTGTTGTTCAGTCCCCAAGTCCTGTCTGACTCTTTGCGAACCCATGGACTGCAGCACGCCAGGCTTCCCTGTCCTTCACTATCTCCTGGAGTTTGCTCAAACTCCTGTCTATTGAGTCAGGGATGCCATCCAACCATCTCACCCTTTTTCCTCCCTTTTCCTCCTGGTCTCAACCTTTCCCAGAATCAGGGGTGTCCACTGAGCTAAAACGAGAGATTCAAAATGAGCTGATGCTTTTTGCCACCAGCAGCAATTGGAATTATTTAGTTTTCAGCTAAGCTCAAAGATATAAATGCACGTAGCTTGCCTTTATGAAAATGAAGATGGTCATCCGAAACACTGTTGTATAGGACTGTGTTAAAAATGTCCCCAAAGTGTTTATTTTTTAACAATACTTATGGCAAATATCTCAATAGTTTTAATTGTGATTTGATGATGAAAATGCCTACATGTTTTTGAATCATCTTTCCTTTTCCTTCCTCAAATTTAAGTTCACTGAAAATAAATTTTCTTGGACATAAAGCCAGAAGGAAAAACAACAATACAGTATACTAACGCATATATATAGAATTTAGAAAGATGGTAACGATAACCCTGTATGTGAGACAGCAAAAGAGACGAAGATATATAGAACGGTCTTTTGGACTCTATGGGAGAGGGCAAGGGTGGGATGATATGGGAGAACAGCATTGAAACATGTAAATTATCACAAGTGAAATGAATCACCAGCCCAGGTTTGATGCATGATACAGGGTGCTCAGGGCTGGTGCACTGGGATGACCCAGAGGGATGGAATCAGGAGGGAGGTGGGAGAGGGGGTTCTGGAAAGGGAACACATGTATACCCATGGCGGATTCATGTCAATGTATGGCAAAACCAGCACGATCATGTAAAGAAAAATAAATAAATAAATAAAAGAGAAAACAAACAAATAAACAAAAATTTCTTGGACATAATGTAATATTCTATAAAAATAATCTTCTGGTTTAATTAAATTATTTAACTTTACTTTTTAACAACAGAAAAGTTTCAGATGACCTCCCAAAGTATATACGCAAAATCCATTATAAAGTATACCACAATCCAGCCAGATTTCTAAGTACTTACTAGATTTCAACAAATCTTCTTCAATTTTGTTAATTTCACTGAAAATAAAAAAGTTTGATTCTAAAGATCCACTACTTTTGCTGAATGATGGTCTGCAAGTTGTTACACATTTTAGAGTTGTATACTGCAGTAGAACCAAAGTAATTTAGAACATAGGTTTTTCCCTCTTAACCCCAAACCTTTGTATGGGGTTGAGTGAGCCATCAAAGGTTCATTGCAGATGTTTATGTGGCAGCTAATACTGACTCATTTCTCAATGAACTGATGTTGAAAGCACATGTAGGAGACAGTTACATTTGGTCTAAGTGGCTGACTTTAACAAATGCTGACTTTTTTCTTTTGTATCAAGAAGTTAGCTTCCAAGGAATATGATACACCTTGAGAGTAGTACCATGGTATTCTTGGAGGCACAAGTCTGTTCCATGAGCTGAAAGTGCTTCCAACAGGGAGAAGGGAAATGATTTCACATTTATGAAGTTGATACTGAAATCAGTTAAGATACCTTTGGGAGTCATTAATTGTGCTGTATCTCTGACTCTCTGAGGTACCATATAAGTCACCATTGTGAATTTTTTTAAAAATGGTGCCATAATTGCCCCCTAAAGATTAACCTACACTAAGAGTGATGCATGTAACCTGAGCACATATTAATATAGTAATAAGACTTTGTCTTCTCAATATTCTATCTTCCTCAAGAAAAAAGAGTGGAAATGTAGGTTATACTCATCTTGCTTCTAAAAAAAAATTACAATCTAAATAACATATATTAATGTGAGGGGAATAAAATTTATATCCTTGTACATCTTATTAAAAAAATTAAATATGTTCAACAGTTTCTTCAGGGGATTTTCCCAATCCAGAGATTGAACTGCTGCATTGCACGCAGATTTTTTACTGTCTGAGCTACCAGAGAAGCCCCAGTACATCTTCATCAAATATAATACATGGTAATATGTATTTGTAGGCATGGAGATTTTTGATGCTTAAAACTAAAAAAGTTTTCCCTCCAGAGAACATAAAAACTATGAAAAGACTGTATTTCTTTATTTTTATATTACTTCATCAAACAGATAATGGTCAATGGCCTATACAAGCATGCATCTATTTCAACTACATACCCATCTAGATACCTTTAAATGGACTTAAGAAAACATTTGCTGATTACATGTTTTTAGCCTCTACTAACTTTTTCTGAATGACTTAATACTAGAGTTCCAGGATTATATTTTTTTTCCTTTTACTCTTGACTGTTGCCTTGACCCATTCCATAATTAACCCCATATAATGGCTATTAACATAAACATGTCATTAACCTGGTTATACCTGGCTTCCAGTGTGTATGTGCATGTGTGAGTCTTTTTATATTTATTCTCCTAACAAATAAATTCAACGTGTAAAAAAAAATTGCTCAAAAAATCACTGCAACCAACATACCAGAGAGTCTCAAATTAGTTGGCTCATCAGTGGCACTAATTAATTTATCCCTAGTAGCTATGAACCAAATACTACACTGTAGATTTAAAAAGAAATGTGCAGAGCTATCAAGGTCCATTTTTAAAACTAACTCATATAAAAATGTTTTATATAAAAAAGGCACATTAAAAACTAAGCAAGATCAAATACAACAAAATATTATAATCATAAAGCATCTCAAAATAGCAGTTTATTGTTTCATAGAAAAAAAGGCAGTGCTTTGTATTATCAGAAGGTTCTGATTTTTTAGAAGAAGGAGAATATCTGTAGGCAAATGGTCTGTTATTCATTAAAGCTTGGAAGTTTGGGACTAAAAATCAAATCAGAAGCTGATATGTTTGAAAGAGACCAAACAGACTCACTGGACTTCAGATGTTAGGTGACTGACCAGGGAAGAAAGCATTGAGATAAATCCAAAAGGATCCTTAGATACCACCTATGATGCAGTGAATGGACCACATTAAAACAATGATAGAGCCAATGGTTCATGCCATTCTGTGAGGAATATGCTTAGATTGTTTGTGATACACGGTCATGGAATGAGCTTAAGCAGAGTCTTGTAGGATTCCAAAATGGCCTAGAAAAGAAGGATAAAGGAGATGAAAAAGTGAAAGCGAAGTCGCTCAGTCGTGTCCGACTCTTTGTTACCCCACGGACTGGGGTCTACCAGGCTCCTCCATCCATGGGATTCTCCAGGCAAGAATACTGGAGTGGGTTGCCATTTCCTTCTCCAGGGGATCTTCCCAATCCAGGGATCGAACCCAGGTCTCCCACATTGGAAGCAGATGCTTTTAAACCTCTGAGCCACCAGGGAAGCCCAAAGGAGATGAAGTCATGGGCAACAATTCCAACATCTCAAATCTTCTTAACAAGAAGGCGAACACATGGTTCTCGAAGAAGACTGTTCACTTACAAAGGTCATGTATTCTGTTTGACAGATTTTAATTTTAAAAATCACAAAATGTTCATGTGAGATGGGAAGTGATGGGACTTTGGAGAAGACAGGATCCAGAATATCTTTGCAGACTATGTTTTAGAAAACTTTGTTTATTGAAAACTCCTCAAATGACATCTTGTTGTGATGGCAAACTTTTCTAAGAATGATCAGGTGTAAGATAACCCTGGGGGGGCACCCAAGATTCTGCAGTAGTCTAGAATCATTCCTAGACTTCATTCTGAAGTGAAGTGAAGTGAAAGTCCAACTCTTTGTGACCTCATGGACTATACAGTCAATGGAATTCTCCAGGTCGTAATATGGGAGTGGGTAGCCATTTCCTTCTCTAGGGAATCTTCCCAACCCTGGGATTGAACCCAAGTCTCCTGCGTTATAGGCAGATTCTTTACTAGCTGAGCCACAAGGGGAGCATAATTCCATAAACAACAAACAAAACCACTAAACTCTGGCCTTCTATTTCAGGCTGTGTCATGTGACACACGATTGATGATCTTGTGCTCCTTTTGGCCTTGGGCCTATATGAAGGATCAAGAAGTCCAGCTGATTATAATAACAAAGCCCCCTGTCTCCCAATAGGTGAACCTACCTCACTAAGAAGCAACCTATTTCTAATGACCTTTGAAGTGTCTGGATCACGGTATGTACACCCAGTGGTAAATTACAGAAGTAATCAATATCATAGTAAAACTGTCTAGTCCTAGTATATCTGAGTGACTCTAAATTAATAGTTGCTTTTTATTGATTATCCTATCATGAAAATAGAGAATTTTGGAAATAACTGACTGCCCTAGTTCCAGTCAAGTTATTGAGAAATGAAAAGTATAAAGCACTCTAGCTAACTGGGCCTCAAATATAAATCTTTTCCAAGGTGCAGTCTATTACTCAGAGAGTGTCAGTCTTACCTCAGCTGAAGGATTTATGCAATGTCCGCCGGCACAGGGCAATCTACTATAATTACCTCCGATCAGAACGGCTCTCAAATATCACAAATGGTGGGTGACGGTTATGAATCACAATTACCATGGTTGCCCATCATGCAACAAGTCAACTGATCTGCATTTGATTTGTACACCAGCACATCAAGACCTGACTTAGAACAATAATATGGATTGATCCATAAATGCTGGTTAGTTCACTTTTGCATTTTCATGATTTTTTTTTTCAAAAAATCCTGTTTTCTTTGCTTAAAAGTGACAGCTAAGTCAAGCATAACCTTTTACTTTTAAATTCTCTGCCAGTCCATAAATTACACTCTGCTCTTGGTAGCCTTTCCTTCTTCACCTGTGTGTTTTTCTAGAGCCTTCTGCATCCATGCTTACAGCTCCATTCTGAGCAGATTCCATGTCCCTAGAGCCTTGCTGTTACACTGACCACAGGTCAAGAGGCATTTATCGACCCACATCATCAGTCGTAACTCTGGCCTAAAGATTTCTGAGAGAATGTTATGTTTTCAAGGCAGATATCAAAACACACCATCAACAATCAACAGATTTTTCTGACTAAAAAGATTGTACGACTGCAGAAGTACATTAGATCATTTCTAATTTCTAAAACTTATCTCAAGTCATTGTTCGACCATTATGGCAATAAACCTTTGTCTTTGATAAATGTAGCCAGGGAGGGATAGGAAAACTGAAGTGTCTTAAGCATGACCTCAATGTCAGAAAAATAAACTTCCTGCCCATTGAAGATGTTCCACTTCGTGCCGGTTTATAATCTGTCTACATTAAGGAATTAACTTTTAAACTCTTCACTTACACACTGCATAGCAGAGTGCATGTCCCCACAATTGATATTTGTTGATATATTTACAGTGAAGGAAAATTAAACTTTTGTTTTTTAATCAGAGAGTCCATAAACCAGGGTCTAACATAAAATTACTTACTGACCATTTTGGTATTACTGCATGCCTAGGCAACTACCTTCAAACTGTTAGTTTTCTTCAAAAATATATGGAAAAAAAGAAGGCAGGAAGACAAAAAAAAGAGGTTAATGAAAGTGGAATAGAAATTCCAGAAGTTTAAAGCAACTTTTTTTTTTAACTTTACAAGAATAATAATGCTCATATAGAAATGACTGATCCCATACAGTAAAACATAATCACTGTTGACATGAAAGAAATTTTACTTTGTCTTTGAAATGATCATATCCTATGTGAAGAAGCATTTAAGAACAATAGCAACAATTTACATATTTTAGTGCTTTTCATTTCAATGATTTTTCATGGTGCTTTGCAAACTTTAAAGGATGCTGAGCAATTTCAACTCAAAAGCATATGTAACTTGAGGAACAAAAAAGCAAGTTTTAAATCCAGTGAGGAAATAAACAGGCAATCATTTACTGGAATTTTGAGGTGAATGCCAAGAAAGCCTATGAAAGGTTGGCATATCAATTTACTGCAGCATGCATAAATACAATATATAGTATGCATATATACAGTATTTTTTACTAAAGGATAAGATTTGGGGGTGGTAACCTGGGCCTTGCTGAGAATATGATTGACATGACTTTCCTCTAGCTTTATGGGGATATAATTGACAAAAAAAAATTGTAGGGTATTTAAAGTGTACAATGTGATGAGTTTATATACATGCACATTATAAAAGGATTCCCCTTACTGAGATAATTAACATATCCATGGCTTCACATATTCACCTTTTTTTTTTGAGAGAACAATTAAGTTTCTATTATCTTAACAAATTTTATTTATACAGTATGATATTATTAACTGTAGCCAACATGTTATACACTGTATGTTGAATCTTGAAAAAAGCATGATCTTTTTAGGTATTTAGGTCTAGGAGAGAGGCCAGGCCTTTCTCAGCCCACAGTCTACTCTGCGTTCTATACAACTCATGTTCGAGTTGACCTTTTGGAGCTCTGAATCTCTGAGGTGCCTAAGATCAAACCAGTCTCCCAGAAGGCAAGTTCACTTACAGTTTACTTTCTAGTCCATTGCTAAGTCAAGTCTTCTCTTACTCAAGAAGCAAGGGGGTGTTGTGCTGACCTCTTATCTTCAGATATGCTTGGGGTATAACTAACACTTACTAGCAGCAAGATGCCTTTTGGAAATTCTCCCATCCCAGGAGGAAACATAACTTGGCAACCAGGGGCAAGGACTTAACATTCAGTGACTTGGTCCTATTTTTGACCCTCTGTTCCTCGCCATTAACTGACTAGCTCTAAGACTGAGAATTCTCATGAATCAAATGGGAATGATACCATCTATTTTTAGGGCTCTGTAAAATCCATTTAATTAATTCTTGTATGATACATATCCTATGATCTGGCACATAAAAGAGCTCAACAGATGCCAGCTGTTATTAAATGTTAACCCAGATCTTTTCTCTTTTATCTCTCTGTCAAGTTGGAGGAGAGATCATTACTTAAAGAGGGTATTTATCACCAGCAACACTTCTGATATTTCATCTTTACACATGATAGTATATTCCCAGAGGATAGAATTATTATTTTATATGTGGGGAAATGATACTGGAATCAGAAAGTACCAAGTTCTAGACTTGCATCCCCAACAGCACCTGACCTGCCTGTCACAAATGAAATGTATAGTTGGCTTTGGGTGAGTTTGTTTGACCTTTTCAAATTCATAACTGAAAATTAAGATTTTACTTTTTTAATGCCTTTAGTGCAATAGAAGGAAATTCTAGAGATGAGATTTTTAGCAAAATATCAGGACCACTTCAAACCAGGATTTTCTTTTTAGATCTACCACTAAGTCTAAAAGTTAAAGCCATCCTTACTAAATCATGAAATCTGATACAAAACACTCATGGTCGTAAGAAAGCAATTAGTTATATTAGTTTTGTAGCACAGATAGAAAATCTTTCTTATAGGCCCATACCATATTCTAAACTGCTTATCAGCATAATGATTTATACTGATGCAAACTTGAGGCATCCTTGCCATGGTGGCTGAGAGTAATAGTCATTTGTGAGGTTTTCCATAAAAAGTTAAGTAATAATGTCCTTCAACACTGACACTGCAACTGTCAATGGAAATGCTGGTCTCTTCCCTAGCCACTTTGCTTTAAATCACAGCTGTTATGTGCCACATGTGACCCAAGCAGAGATACACACAGGGACAATAGTGAACAAAGCTTGGTTAGTCTAGAAAAGGACAGAAGCTTAACAGAGGAAGAAGTAGCCTGAAATGTCTTACAATGGACATGTGTACAATGGACAACATTAGCACAAAAAAGGGTGTGATCATCTCTCTGGAGAGATGATGATCCTCCCAGAGGAGGAGATAGCTGATCCTGCAAATCAGTGGGAGGAGAATATGTAACTTCAGGCAGGTGGCTCTTCTATAAAAGAGAAACAAGAAATATAGAACCTATGAAAACAGAAGAGAAACACTACCTGTTTCAAAATGGCTAGAACTTAGGGCTCAGAGATGGAAAGAGAAAGAGGTAGGATGGGGTCTGGGATTGGAAAGAAACACAGCAGTCAGATTATAGGCTCATATTAAAAATTAAACATGCACACAACAACGCAGGAAATTAGAAAATGATGACACAATTAGGAAATGACAGTAGGTTAAAAAGGAGTGAAATCAACATTAGCACTGCAGCAACAAACGATTCAGTGCTCAACTTCCATGGATACGAAGACCAAGGGCAGGTATTCAGGGCGAAAACATGAAACACAACCATTGGCCTCCTTAAGAAGAAAAGGCCTATACATCTGTACATAAATACATCTAATGACATGGGAATTTTCTACTCACATGTAGAAAGTGAAAGCGAAAGTCGCTCAGTTGTGTCTGACTCTTTGCGACCCCATGGACTATACAGTCCATGGAATTCTCCAGGCCAGAACACTGGAGCGGGTAGTCTTTCCCTTCTCCAGGGGATCTTCCCAACCCGAATCGAACCCAGGTCTCCCACATTTCAGGCAGATTCTTTACCAGCTGAGCCACAAGGGAAGCCCACTCACATGTAGAAGTTTCATATTTTAACATCCATACATTTTTATTTATATACATAGTATTCTATATCAGTATTCTCTATAAAATATACATATTTCCCTGACTTTTAATAATAATTCATAAGGAGAATTACTATATATTAAAATACATTAATATTTTAATTTAAAAATGTATGATTTAGACATAATCATATATTTTATTTTCATGACAGAATGAATCATATATAAATCAGAATCAAGCCATATATATATATAAATTTATGTATGTATGTATATATATATACACATACATATATCAATATTGGGTTGGCCAAAATGTTCATTCAGGTTTCTCCATAACATTGTACAGATACACACATATCTATATACACACACATATACATGCATATATATGTTTGTTTCTATATTTAAAGAGAAAGAGATAAGAAATATGTACTCAAGAAGTTAAATTGGGGAAAGAAATAAACCTAGATATGTTAGTCAAGACTCTGTTCCTCCATACTACTCCCTCCTCAGGGGCGTTTTGTACCCTCTTCTCTTTCCTCACAACCCTTGCATCTCAGTTAGATGACCTGTGGCCTCTTGTTTCTTTTTGAGTCCAAAAATCAAAGTCAACTCAAAGTTAGATCATGTGAAGCTCTGACCATTGACCCCAAAAATGAAATGTGAGCAGATCAATAATTTCAGTAACAAATTCAGTTAGTGTGATTGAACTATTGTATGCATGAATCCAGAATTCAGGATTAGGAAATTAATGACCAGAAATGGGGGAAAATTGAGAAAATATTCAATGCAATTACTGCTTATAAGATTAGAGACTGGGTCTAGTTTAGACTCACAGAAATTTAGTCCTAGAAGGGGCTTTAGAAATTATCCAACCTAAGTCCCTAAAGATATTAATAATTCAAATAGAAATCTCCATTGTCCATTTCCTGTTTGTTTGTTTGTTTGTTTTTCATGTGAAATTACACATTCTGCATTTCTAAAGCCAGCCTATCTGGCCTAATGTGAAATGTTCCTAGGCAGCAGAAACAGCAGCATCTACTATGCTGGCATTTTAGCAGAAAATTCCATAGTCAAGCTTCATTCAAAAGTTCCAAAGATGCTCCCAATTCTTCTGGACACAGAAAAGACTAGGAGCTAGCCTGGAAGACTGAATGGATATAACACAGCATTACTGTCACCTAGAGTGACCCTACCAGTAAAGAACTCACCTGCCAATGCAGTTGATGTAAGAGACACAGTTCCATACTTGGGTTGGAAAGATCCCTGGAGAAGGGAATGGTTACCCACGCCAGTATACTTGCCTGGATAATCCCATGGACAGAGGAGCCTGGCAGGCCATGGTCCATAGGGTTGCAAAGAGCCAGGCATGACTGAAGCAACTTAGCATGCACACACATATGTATTTATAAAGGAACATGGACTTAACTTGGAGAATCAGAAACAATATAGAAGTTAAAGTGATGGCATTGAGAGCTTGGTCCAGAAGGTTTAATTTCCGTGTGGGGAATGATTTGGTAGGTTTTTCTCATTTAGCTAATTAGAGGTATCAGTCATAATATAAACAACTACCTGCAGAACAAAGGAGTCATAAAATGTTTGAAGGAGAATCTCAGCAATGCAAAAAAGAGCCACAAAGCAATTAATGTATATCTTTACAAGCTCTATTAAACCAGGTGTGAACCTGGAAAAGCCATCTTACGTCCTGTCAGAAGTACTCTTGTTTATTTGCCTAGGGATAGTGTTAGTGCTCACAGCTAGCAGTATTTAATCCCCTTCTCCCTATCAAGCCCCTAAAACAAAATTGTCAGCTTATCAGTGGCACCTTGAAAGCCCAAGTACAGCTGGAAAGATTGGGACGTTTAAACAAAGGAAAACAAAAGTGATCCATTTCTCACCGCAGTATCTCTTAGGTCCTCAATGATGGGAAGAGCCGGTTCTACATATATATCACTGCAAGACAGGAGATACCCAGGATAAAATTAAGTGATACCATCATCTCACTGCCTTGGTATTTTGTGAATCCTTCTTAAAAGATTTAAGCAAAACGAGGAGCTGAGCACGGTGCTTGATGATAACCTAGAGAGGTGAAACGCGAGGGTGGGAGGGAAGCTCAAGAAAGAGGCGATGTATGTATACTCATGGCTGATTCATGGTGTTGTACTGCAGAAAACAGGGCTTCCCTGGTGGCTCAGAAGGTAAAGAATCCCCCTGCAATGCAGAAGACCTGTGTTCGATCCCTGAGTTAGGAAGATCCTTGGAGGAGGGCATGGCACCCACTTCAGTTCTTGCCTGGAGAATCCCCATGGACAGAGGAGCCTGGCAGGCTACAAGTCTGTGGGGGTCGCAAAGAGTCAGACGTGACTGAGCGACTAAGCACAGCAGAAACCAACATGACAGTGTAAAGCAATAATGTTTCCATTAAAAACAAACAAACAAACAAAAACTCAACAACTAGAAAAGGTAATAGTATTAACTTGGAGGAAAAATGAAAAGTTATATTAGAAAATCAATGTAATCTTACCTTTTCCCCCTAGCCCCCAAAAATAAAAACCAGCAAAACACTTCAGCAGCATCTAGCTCACACACATATTTTGAAACTAAAAGTTGTCAATGAGTGAAGACCTGATGGTTTCAGGACAAGAGTTACAGAGCTGCCAACCTGTAATCACTGGCAAAAACGGTCTAGGTTTGAGGATGACTGGGTGGCGCTGTGGTAAATAACCCACCCGCCAATGCAGGAGACACAAAAGACATGGGTTCTGTCCTTGGGTCAAGAAGATCTCCTTGAGTAGGAAAATGGCAACCCACTCCAGTATCCTGCCTCGAAAATTCCATAGACAGAGGAGCCTGGCAGGCTACAGTCCATGGGGGTCTCAGAGAGTTGGACATGGCTGAGCACACAGCACAGCCCACATTTGCTCAGATGCCTCTAAGCACATCCTGCTTTGGAGAAAGGGTCACATTATGATTTTCAAGCAGGAGTGGAACTCATCTCTGAGGTACATGGAAATGGGCAGGGGTGGTATTTTATTTTTGGTAGTCAGGATAACTACCAAGTTGCTTCTGGGATTTAGTGGCCAGGGCATCAAACATCCTGAAATGTGCCATTCAATCGGGCGTGAAGAAGGATTGCTGTTGTTGCTCAGTCGCTAAGCTGTGTGTGGCTCTTTGCGACCCATGGACTGTGGCGTGCCTGCCACATGGACAGGCTTCCCTGTCCTCCACTATCTCCCGGAGTTTGCTCAAACTCATGTTCATTGAGTCGGGGATGCCATCTAACCATCTCATCCTCTTTTATCCCCTTCCCTCCTGTCTTCAATCTTTCCCAGCATCCTTATCCCAAATATCAAGAGCACCTCCACAGAATGCTGTCCACAGCCAGGGTGGAACCTAGGAGAACCTCCCACCGACCTCTTCCATAAATACTGCTGCCAAGTTTAACCTCCTTGAAACTTACTAGGAATGCAAAAAAAAAAAAAAAAAAAAAGCTATGGAGATAGAATGTCAGTAAACACATACCTGTCTTCCACTAGAAATGTAAGCCTTTTTTCTCTACCACAGAGGAAATCAATTTCAGAGATAAAGTTATAGGTGGAACAAAAGAAATCACTAGAGAATTACTCCAGCACATCTCCCTGTGTTACACAGAAATGCTCTGATGATATGAAACAAGACTTAAAAACACAATCCTGTTCTCCAAAGCATATTGTTGAATGATGCATATTGCATGCCCACCCCAAACTCTATTTTCACATACAAATGATTGTTCTTTACAAATGCTGATAGCTTAAGACCCAAATTCAGAGCAAATGAACTCTCCTCACAGTGCTGAGGGTCTTCTAGTCTCTTTGCCCTTTTTAGCAGGTATCATTCCTCCACTTCAAATATCAAGGTTCTAAAATCCACTGTGGACACTGAGAAATAAACAATGATACAGACAAGAAGCAGTCATCTCTCCCAAGGGTATCTGTTTTAACAGAGCTCAAATTCTTGAGTTAGGGTAAATTTCAGCGAGTGAGAAGTATTTCAAATGACACCAGAGCCTTTCCAGGGCTTGAGAATTTCTTCCATATAATCCATATTGACTTGGTCTGCATTACTAGAAATATAGTTTCTTCTGTAGGTGGCAAAAATGATTTGTTTGTTTGCATTATGGACCATGATGGTCAAATAGAGATGCAGCTCAACAGAAAGGAGCCGCTGCTTCCAGGGTATCAAGGTGATGGTCCTACTACCTGGAGTCTGTTTCCAAATCTTCTATATAGTGGTGGGTCCCAATCTTCTGGTATATGAGGACGTCCTCAAATGGCAAAAATAAAATTTGGACCCCATAAGCTGTACTTTTAGGATTTTTTTTGAGACTAAGCATCAAAACAGAACAAAAAACTATCCAACATTTAAAATAAAATAAAATAATTCTATAATTTATCCATTACAACAGCACCTGTTTGCATTTGAATGCCACCACATACCTGAGTGAAATAAGATTTTTTTCATATTGTGGACAAGTGTAGCAGGCTACATTTATGAATTACAACCCAATCTTTGGACTCAATTCTGGAGCTACTGGAGATCCGTATCATGGGATTATGCTAGACGCATGACTAGGCTTTGTAGTGGCCAAGCACATCCTCAGAAGTTGGTAACATTAACTTAAATCAGGGAACAGAAATCCAAATGAACCGTACAATTACTTATTTCTAGGAACAACGGTTATCCCGATGGCAGTTTTTTAAATCGAAAAGTAGCTGTGCTCTCTGCCTCTTTAGACATCCTTCTATTTAATACCATCATGGGTTTTGCTCCTATCAACACCTGCTGAGACTCTGATTCTAACTGCAGAGAAAAATAGCATTCTTTAACATTTGGGAAGAAAGGGCACCCTTTGACAGCTCTTTTTCTTAATGCCCCCCGCTAATCAGCCATATGTGTCATTTTCTCCCAGTGGGACTAAGTGATTAATTATTCGTCTCTTTTAGCTGGGGAAGTTGTTTTCATTCTAAGGGCAATGCAGAGGAAGGGCTCCAGGCATGCTGGCAAGTGTCACAATGCAGGGGTGCAGGAAAATCATACTAGTGAAGAAGGGAACACAAACGGTTTGCAAATGGTTGATCTGATGGTCAAAATTCTGAATTAGATGGTTAACCCCAAACTAACAAACGTTCTTAGAGTTACTAATACACCCTTTTGAGTTTAATATGAATATGTCAAGCTGATTAAGATTTCATGTTAAAATAAAACATGATCTTTTCCTCCAAAAACCATATTTGCTAAAAATAGTGGAAACTAGGAGTCTCTTATCATATAAATTAATTAGTCACAAGAACATTAAAGCTAAAAATACAAGAAGTTTTGTTTGATGTTTAACAGAGCCTGTTGGCTTCTGAGGAAGCCCCAAAGCCAACAAGCAGCCCATCAGCCTGTCATTCTTCTCCTTCTATTAAGAGCTCAGTCTTGGATTTCTTCAGCCCATGACACCAAAGCATATTCCACTTACTGCGGTGTTACAGAAGACATCTCTGCCCTGCACAACTTCATTCTAATAATTAAACCTTGTTGATTGTTTAAAAATGAGAAAAAACTAACAACAGCATTCATCAAGTTATAGTACTATAAAGCTCAAAATGGAGCTATATAAATATTCAGGAAGGTGACACAGATCACATTCTACAGGCTTGTAGAATGTAGTGCAACACTGTGGTTGGCGAGGTAACGGGGGCTTTTACTATTTCGGTCACAAAGAAGTTGAGTCAAGGAATGTTCCATCATCACGTTCCATATGTACCATCACCAAAGCCACCAGCAAGGAAAAGAACTCCCAATATTCCTGCTCAGACTCTTAAAGTGGCTTAAACAGAAGGAAGCGAGTGTTTATTCTTTTCAGCTCAGACCCAGAATGAAAGCAAGCATATAAAAGGAAGACTGTCAGACATTCACAGTGGAGCTGACAATTTAAAGCTAATGTTGTACAACCTGCTGAATCCATCTGATCATTAATTCACACACCTCAGCAGTAGGTGCGACAGCTCCCGTGCCCAGAGGCTCACTCATGCCTCAGTGTTACCCCAGTAATTGTCTCTCCTGAAAAGATATGCAGGCTGGCCCATAAATGTCGCAGCCGTCAGTGGCATGAGTCAGGCCCGTAGGTCCACGGGTCCTGTGGGGATGACAGGAGAGAACACATTTCTGGAAGTCTTCACCCACATTGACAGGTGCCCTTTCACAACTGCAGCTCTGCAGTGGACGGTCAGTTCAGCTCTCCATCGACAGCGCGGCCATCAGACCTTTCCCAAGGATATCAATTAGCTTGTAGGGCTTTACAGCAGCTCAAATTATCAAGTAGCCAGAGGTAGTAGGTTACAACTGTACTGCGCTTTTTTAAAAAAATTCAAAACACATAGAAAAGTAACAGCTCATCTCTCGTGTGAAGAACAGAGCATTTGTCTGACACGAAATGGGAAACTTCTCAGCCTTGGCTGGCATCGAGAGAGCCCCGCTGAGCTCCGAACGTGGCATGTCTAATATACTGTGCAAAGTGCACATTGCAGATGAACATTAGCTCAGAAAAATCATCACATTTTATAAGATGGCTTGTTTACCCTCACTCTAAGGGCCTAACAGGGTTTTCTGACCTCAGAGAGACTGGAAAACAAACAAACGAAAAAATCTGTGCGGTACTCCACTTAGTGAGAACAAACTTACCCACAGAGCCCAAATCACATCATTCCAATCAAAACGCCAATTAATCTGTTATTCTGGCCCCTTAGGCTCAGCATGCTGATCAGAAACAATAGAACTGATTAATATTATATTAGAAGTACTGTCAGAGAAAATAGAGCCAGAGAGAATTATTACAGAGCACGTCAAACCCACACTGACATACAGACCACATAAGCCGGAAAGGCATGGCTAGAATTTAAGTGACAGGATAGAGTAGAAATGATAGAAAAGGGAGGGGCTAGAAAAAGCACTGGGAGGGGAGAGAAATCCTCTTGCTAAAAATGGAGAGGACTATACCTATGGGAACAAAGCAGACATTGTCTATTTCTGAAAAATCCTAGTGAAGGAGCACTTCTGAGCAATTGTTGGGCAAAGACTATGAAAGTCGATCAAAATAGTTTATTCTCAGAGCTCTAACCACAATGATGAACACGGTAAAATAGATTGCATCATCCATCTGCCATTGGTGGTGAGGCCACATACCCTCCCATCCTCTGGGTTCACATGAAGAATAATACTGTAAGTGAGCCCCTCCTCTGCCTTAGTCCATTTCAGCTTTACTTTCTGTGACGTCTAAACATTTTATCCTTTCTTTTGGTAGTACTTGAAAAACTAACCTGCAAAACAACACTCTAGTCTTGAAAGGTAGCCATCTCTGTACTTTTCACTCTGCAAGCGAGGATCCAAAGATTAGGAGTTTAAGTGGCAAAGAAAGAGAAGTTAAAATAGTCGTTCTGCTTCCCTTCCTTCCTGCTTTTGCATGTGGCCTTTGTCTCCAATAGAGAAGTCCCTGCATGTCCTCCGCCATCTAGAGACATCACTGCAGTACATGCTAGAAACCACTACCGACAGGTCAAATTGTGTGGGACTCTCCTTGGAGTCACCATGGTAGCAGTTCAGAAACAAGCAAATTGAGTCCTTAACTGAGAGGGTACCATGTGCCTGGCCTGCTGCCCATGCACCCAATTGGCTAAAACCATCCAGAGCACCAGGGGCTTGGAAAAATGCTTAGCTGCAGTCATTAAAGCCTGGCTAGTACGAAGTTTGTTTCTAGTTCTGGTTTTATAGCCAATAACACAGACCAGTGTATTGGACTTTAAGCTAAGAACATGTAGGCTATGTTTATTTTTTGTTGTTATCTCAACTGTAATATCTTTAACACTGAATATATCTCCGTCTGCTTCAGAGAGAACATATTTAACCATGAACTGATTTGAAATAGAAATTATCAACCATTATACAGTAAGTTTTTAATTGTGAAAATAGAACTCTGAAGAAATTTTTCCCAAGCTAGGGTGGCATGCTCTATTGATTAATTTTTATATGTCATTGTCCATTATCTTATTGTAATAGTAGTTTTAATATTCATATTTTTCACCATAAGGGAAAAATTATGTTTATTATTTCTCAGTACTAGTATACTTCGTTTCAGTTGACTGGTCAACAAATTGTCTTGGAGCTTTCCTAAGAACCCTTTTTTGTTTTTTGATATTTATTTTATTTTTATGGAAAGTAATTATATTTTTCAAAATAGAAGCAAGCTGGTGAGAAAAGTTAACTTGTTTTCTATTTTTGAAACATTTATAATCTGTCTTAATGAAAGATAGGGGCTTCTCATATCTACTTTTGCATTGACTCTGTTGCAATATGTAGATTTAGCTAACATTTATGAAGAAACTGTACACAGAAATGCATTTGGGACAGTGGAAGCTATTTGAACAGACTTCATATAAGTATGAATATTCCTCTTTGATACTATAAAAATATCAAGAGATTTTTTTCAAACAGTAGTAACACTACAGGTCTGAAACAATATCAATGAACTTTTTGTACTTTGCTATATTAAAATTTGTTGGTTTCTCACTTTGAACAGATCACTTAAGCAGGCATGATCCTGTATCACCATGTATCAGTCATTTGAAAGACACCGGTGCCCTATGTTATCTGTTGTTGAGTCGATAAGTCATGTTCAACTCTTTTTCACCCCATGGACTGTAGCCTGTCAAGCTCCTTCATCTATGGGATTTCCCAGGCAAGGATACTGGAGTGGGTTGCCGTTTCCTCCTCTAGGACATCTTCCCGATCCAGGGATCAAACCCATGTCTCCTTCACTGCAGGTTGATTCTTTACCCTGAGCTACTAGGGAAACACTATGTTAGGTCAAACGTCTAAATAATGACATCAGTATTGTGTAATACCTAAAAGTCACATGTGTTCATATCACCACCAATCTTACTGGGAAACATACTGGGATGCTGTCAGGCTCACAGTGGTGGAGCTAAGTTTTCCAACATTTAAATTTTTGCTTGAAAGGTCAAATATTATCATTGGAAATACTGTCAACAGTTTCCCTTATTTTTCCTCTTAAGATTTTGCCCATCAGTATTTTTGCTGTTGTTGTTGATTAAATATATTGTTTTATTTTTAAAACTTATTTATGTATTTTTTTGCAGTAGATCCTTGTGAGTTATGTATTTTAAACATAGCACATCAATCTGAAATTCCCCAATGTATTTTTATTTATTTTTCCCAGTTTTATTGAGACACGATTGACAATACCATATGTAACTTTAAGGTGTATCATATGAGGATTAGAGACGTGTGTGTGCCTGCATGCTTAGTTGCTTCAGTCATGCCCGACTCTTTGCGACCCTATGGACTGTAGCCTGCCAGGCTACCTGCATCTCTTGCGGCTCCTGCATTGTAAGTAGATTCTTTAACGCTGAGCCACCGGAAGACCATTAGATATATACATACAACAAAATAATCACCATCACCCCTTCACATAATTACAACTTGTGCATGTGTTGATAACATTGAAGATCTACTCTCTCAAAAATTTTCAAGTATTTAAGCACTTTGATTTTTCATTTTTGCTAATTCTTTCTTCTTACCCCAAAGTGGTCCCTTTTTCTCCATTATCTCCATTGACAAATATCACCTATTCTTAAAGACACTGCTTAAAATCTGTTTATTCTAGGGATGTTTTCCCTAGCTATTTCACCAGATATATTTTTCTCTCTCCTGAGTGTCTTCATCATTTATTATTAGGCTTAAGCACATGATATCTTTTATTTTTTGTACAAGTTTCTGTATTTATTACAGGAAAGTTGGAAAATTCAGATATGTCTAAAAATAATAGAATATTATTACCCAAATTTGCAGTCAAGAAAATTAGAACACCTCAATAAGTAGTGTTTATAAATGCCCATTTTTTCATATTCTCTCCAAAGTGGAGTGCGTTTAAACCATTGCAATTTGTTAGAAATAGAATTATACTTTTGTTGCTTTACTTTTCATTTCTTTTACTAGGAGTGAGATGAAAGAATTTTTATGGGACTATTGGCATCCTGACTTTTTTCAGGGCAATACTTGTTTAAGGTCTTAGTCTTTTTTTCCTTGAGGATGCCACCTTTTATAATGAATATATTTGTAGAAGTTTCCAAAGATTATGGAAATCTTATCTCTTTATGTATGCTACACATATTTATTGCATTTTAATGTTTCGTAATACTACTTTATTGTTTAAGTATAATCTGTTTGAAAACAAAATGAGATGCTACATATGATGAGGCATTATGTTTCAAGAAACATATCCTCAAAAAAAAAAAAGAAACACATCCTCAGAAAAGATTACTAAGTAAGAAAAGCAGAAAAAGTCAAAGATGAGCAGCTAAAACTCAAGGAGAGTAAATAAAGAAAACCAAAGAAAAATTCCCTACCACAAAATAGTAGAAAAAAGTAAATTCTTTGGAATAAAATCTAAAATTGGCCATCTCCAAGTGATTTAAATTGAAATTATAGTATTGAAATGTCATATTAAAGAGATAAATAGGTTGGATAAATGTAAATTGCAATATATTATTAATAGGAATTTAAGGTCAAAATAATCAAGACAAAATCTGTTTTAAAATAAAAACCTAGGACCTAAAATACAACCAACAGGAAAAGTATGTAAGAAATTGAGATATCTGAATAATAGATGATGAAATCCAACGTGCAATAATAATTTTGAAAAAGATGTATGATGAATTCAATGTGTCAGAACTGAAAAATAAACAGGAATAGAAGTAGTATCTTTAATTCTTATATAATATATAAAAACCAGAAACTGAATCTAACTCAGGAATCTAATTTTAAAGAAATAATAAAAACAAAGAACATTATTTCTGTGCACTTTTAAGAACATGTAGATAAGTTATTATAGAATATAAATCTGATTTTTTTGGTGTTTATGAAAAAGCAAAAACATAGGATTTTTGAACCTAGGATATTGTTGGTTTTCACTCGTGAAAGAAAACAAGACATTCTTGAAAGACTTAGACAATATACTAAATAAAGATATTACTCCATCTGCTAGAAAAATCTATACCAAATATACTAACTACCAGAGTAAACCCTACTATTTGAATATGTAAGTAAAAAAAGAGGATGTTCATTACTGTTAATAATATTAAGCAATTTAAATAATTGTTAAATCCAGGTTAATTATGAATGGAAGAAGATATGGAATGAGAGTGGCATACAAAGCCAAAAAGCAGCAAAGTTCTTTGTTGTTTATGAAAAATGTGAAAATATAGAATTAAAAAGTTTGCAAACTATAATAAAATAGGCATTGATGATTAAAAATTGAGTGATAAATTTTAACTCATTTAAAAGTAGGAGAAAACATGGCAAAGTCCACATAAAAATTTTTTAAAAATGAGCAGAGAAATCTTCAGTCACTCAGTAATGTCAGACTGTGAGCAATGAGAAATCTTAAATTACTACAAAATCTACACACACAAAATTAGAAGAGTAGAAAGAGACCAAAAAAAAAAAAAAAGAAATTATTACATTGGCATGAAATTGTCTCCTTCGCCTTATTTAAAAGGCAGAGATTCTAATACTGCATTAACATTGTCAGCAATTGGCTGCTTACAAACCAGTATGTCATTTAAAAGGCTAAAAATAAGATATTCAACAAAGATCAATCAAATCTGAGGAAAAGAATCATATGGTTGGTAACATCAATCAAAGCAAAATTGAAGACAGTGGGTACAACATTAGATTAAGGAATATGACCATACAATTATGCAAAATAATCAATCGTAAAGGAATCACAACATCCTAGTTTCATGCACCAAATATACTTTCACACATTTTATTTCTACATTATCAAGTTATACTAAGAGCCAGACACTATACTAAGCCCTGTGAATATGAATGTGAATTAAGACCCATTTCCTCTGCTAAAAATAGACCAGAGAGAGAGAGAGAAGGAATTCAGAAAGATAAGTTCAGTAAAACTTGGCAAATGCAGTAATAGAAATATTTCAAGCAGATGCAGGATAAAGGATATGCGGTCAGTGTTTTAAATTACACTGTATTAGAGAGAATTACAGTATTAGAGAGAATCACAGGTGAGGATACCTAGGGAGTAGAGAATAATGTGAACTCTCTAGGCTAGTTGGAGGCCAAATGGGGAGATAGTGCAGGCATACCAAAAAATAAATAAAAATGATGCCAAAGGACTTGGGAGAACAGCTCAACGGTGAGCAGTTTTGCAGCGTGGAGTATTCAGAGCCAGAGGAATTATGGCACTTGAGGCGGAAGTCCAAAAAGGTACTAATTATGAAAAGAAAAACGAGGTAAGGAACGCTAAGTAGTTTGATCCTTATTCTGTGGAGAACGAGCAGCTTAGGAGTGGTTTTGCCCAGTAACTGACCAATAGGAGGAAGAAACTCTGGAAAGTAGTTTGGGGAAGACTCTGAGCTGAGTTTAGACCCTCTGAGTCGAAGGCCCTGGTAAGAATCCAGGGAGGGGAGACCTTAGAGGGGTCCGAGGTGGGTACTGAGAAGTGAAGTAAAATCAGCAGAGTTTGGGAGGGGATAAAACTCTTGGGAGTGGATCAGAAAAGCAGGCAGAAGGCAGGCGTCCTGGCAAGAGATAGTGCCTGTGGTTTTAAGGATAGAGTGGAAGAAGAGAAAGAAAAGAAACAACATTCAGAGAAGTAAGAGATCATGAAACAGCTTGGCCACACAAGCGAAAGGAGTTGAGACTTTTCCTGTGGATGGATCAGCAATGTAAATGCCATAGGAGGGGGAAAAAACCCACAAAGCAGACACAGAAGCAAAAGCTAGCAACCATGCAGGATGGATAGAAGCGCAGTATAAAATATGTAGAACCTACAAAAATGATACAGACACACCTATTTGCAGGGCAGGAAGAGAGATGTAGATGTAGACAATGGAAATGTGCACACAGATGGGTTAGGGGTGTGGGGGATCAGCTGGGAGATTGGGATTGATAAATAAATAAATAAATAAATAAATAAATATGTGTATATATATATATATATATATATATATATATATATATATACACACACACACACATGCTACCATGTATAACTCTAGAGAAGGAAGTGGCAACCCACTCCAGCATTCTTGCCTGGAGTATCCCATGGACAGAGGAGCCTGGCAGACGAGAGTCCACGGGGTCACAGAGCTGGACACGACTTAGGGACTAAACGACCACCACCACCATGTGTAAAGGAGACAGCTTAGAGGGAACATGCTGTATAGCAGGGTAGAGCTTAGCCCGGTTGACCTGGAGAGGTGGGATGGGGGTGGGGGTGGGAGGGACGAACAAGAAGGAGGGGATATAGGTATACATATAGCAGGTTCACTTCACCGTACAGCAGAAACTAACACACGATAGAGTCTAATAAAAAACAAAACAAATGAAATCAGTAGTCGCTCAGTCACGTCCAACTCTTTGCAACTCTATAGGACTGTAGCCCGCCAGGCTCCTCTCTCCATGAAATTCTCCAAGCAAGAACACTGGAATGGGTTGCCATGCCCTTCTCTAGGGGATCTTTCCCCACCCAGGGATCAATCTGGATCTCTTGTATTGCAGGTGAATTCTCTATTGTCTCTGTCACCATGGGGACTGATTATTTGTACCCTCAAATAATTTTTTTATATATTAAGCAGTGAAACAAAACACAATAAATTAAAAAAAATCAAGTTAGATATGTTAATTTCACTGAAGTCAATAAAATAAAAAAATAAATGCCATTAAGTATCAGCAAAAATCTTACAACACTTAATTTGAGTGTTTCCAAGTATGAACTTGGTCAGGATAGAAATAAACTTAAAAAGACTACTAATGGAAACACTGGATATTACATATTGGTCAAAACAGGAGACAGAGATATCCACAATGTTAAAAACTTCTATTACCTGAAAGCAAAATGTTGACAATAAGAATAAGAGAGTTAAGAACAGATCTTCAGATCTTGGTTAGGAAGGAAATAATAAAGATGAAAGGAGCAATAAAGCTATAAAACCATTAACATCAGGACAATATAAACAAAGAGTTGGCTCAATCAGGGGTCTAATAAAACCAACAAATCTCAGGCAAATTAAAGCTTTTTTTTTTTTTAAAGCAAAAACCTATAAGCAGGGAAAGCTGGGAGAAGTAAATGTAAGAGCCACCATAATAAATACTGAAAATTAGGAGGAAAATGTTAAGCTAACATGAGTGATTTAAGCTAATTAATTTGTTTCCATCTAATTAATGATTTAGTTTATCCTTTGTGATAAAAATATCAGCCACACTTAACAGTTACAAAACCTGAGACCTGGGAGGATTAAGTTTTAACACTTATTGTAAGCATTGGAAATAGAATTTGAGCCCATGTCTTTGGACACCTTAGTTTTAGTGTTTTTCCTATACTACACATTCTGCCCTATTTGCAACTGTCTGACCTACACTGGGTTGTCTCACCAAATAAAGAACTTTAAAGTCCAAAAGTAACTTCCTATCTTTCCCAGCACATCTTCTTTACCACCTGCAGTCTCTATCACATGGGACTGTGGAAGTCTCAGCCCTGCTGCCCAGAGCAGCCACTCATAAATTATTCGTTTCATGATCCACCATTTCCCTCAACCACTGCTGGCATGACTGTGGCTCATTTCTGTACGTCCATTTTTGTAGCCTCAAACCATCTTCATATTCTCTGTGGAATCCTGCATGTGTTCCCTAAAACTTCTCCTTCCATTCAGACCTACCCACCCATTTCTAGGCACTAAAACCAGGTCTTGGTCTCTCCTGCTGTGTACACAAGTGCCCGAGACCCCAGTGCTGAGTGTCATTATTTTGTTGACAATACACATCTCATTTGTTTGCACCCATAGCTCCAGCCAGTTGAAAGAATTTGGATATTGATTCTGTCACCAGTACATTAATTTTATCCAAACAGATTTATCCAGTTTACCTGGCATCATTAGCAAATTTCATGAACATGCTTCCTGTCATTTTTCAGATCTTTGATAAAAGTAATGAACTAGAAAAAACTGCCAAGAAGAGCACTCTGAGGAATAACATTAGACGTCAACCTCTACGGTAATATGCATACGTTCATCAACCACCAGGGTACTACTGCTCAGTCAGCGACAAATACACATGTCTGTCATGTTATCTGGCTCACATTCATTCATCTTGTTCCCAAGATTATCATGAGCTACTTGAAAAATGTTTGAAAAAATTCTAATTACATTATGTCGGCAATCTTTCCTTGAAACATATGACAAACAAAAGAACACAGACCATTAATTTAAAAATCTACATTTTTGGCCCAGCTTTCTCTAATTTCCCACCTGACGATGAACCGCATGAGAGTACAGAGTTTCTGCTCATCAAGAAAGATCACCAAAATGAAAGCAAGGCCAGCATGGAATGAGTTAAAATCAACCCTCTTTATAATTAGGTGGAGAACATTTGGCACACAGAGTGGAATCATTTTATCTCCATGTCGTTCCCACTTTGAGATGTTCCCTCTAAACCTTCAGTTTGAAGACAAATCTCAACAAATAGAAACAGATACCACACAGTATTTATTTATGTCAATTGTCAAACTTAGTACTTGTTCTTTCTTACAACACAATCAATCACTGGAATCCATTGTGGAACTTGCAGAGGGCCAATTAACCCTTATATAGGATGTGCTAGTCCAGCAGCTCTCAAGGAAATTTGACACTTGTCATATTCTTTCTGCAATCACATTGCATATTTTTTTTGATCTCTTTCATTTTCTGACTTTGTTCTTATTGGTACAGAAATACTACCATAGCAAATATAATTCTGTTCAAGTGATGGAAATTACAAGATTAGCAGGAATCATAGCTTAATGAAACAATATAAGGTGAGAAAACTAGTCAGGAAATCTGGAGATCTAGTAAAGTATACAAAAAAAAAAAAAAGAATGAAATTTTGCCATTTGCAACAAGATGGACAGAACTGCAGGGAATATACCATACTTAGTGAAATAAGTCAGACAGAGAAGGACAAATACTATATGTTTTCTCTTATAAATGGAATGTAAAAAAATAAAATAAGTCAACAAATATAACAAAATAGAAGCAGATTCATAGATACAGAGGACAAACTAGTGGTCATCAGTAGGAAGAAGGATAGGGGAGGGGCATGTTTGAGGTAGGGGATTAAGAGGTACCAACTATTAGTAAAATAAATAAGACACAAGATGTAATGTACAGCACAAGGAAATTAGCGAATATTTTATGACTTAATATGGAGTATAACCTATAAAAATATCAAATCACTATGTTGTATACCTAAAACTAATATATTGAAAGTAAACTATACTTCAGTTAAAAAAAAAAACATAAAACAATGGCAAGTCATCATGTGGTTATACATACAGTCTATAGCTACAAGCAGGTTAAGAAGAGCAAGAGTGTGAGGAGAGAACAATGATTGATTTATGGAGAAAATTAAGACTAAAAGTAAAATACACTTGCAACCCCAAGTTTCATTTCCTTCCTTTGTCCATCAGTAACAATATTTCTGCAAGAAAAGACACAGAGAATTCAGAGAAACCAAATACAGACACGGAGGATCAATGTAACAAAAATGAAATTCTATGGGCTTATGCTGTTTATGTTGGACAGAAGTTCATAGAATTTGAGTTGCCAGAGAAGTAATGGCAAATAAAAACATGTGGGACTGGTGTGTGAATGAAGAGAGGCTGGATTCTAATCTTCCCTTGCTGCAAGTCTTATGGGAAGATTAAGAAGATTCCAGATAAAAACGTAAGTCCAAACAAAATAGAAAAACTAATTTTATATGCTATATATATTACATATTTAGGTTTCTAAATAATTATAAAGTTAGTAACTTCATATTCTAATTCTAAACTTAAAATTAAAGAAAAGTCCATTGGTTTCCCAGCACCATTCATGTTTTTTTTGTTGTTGTTGTTTAGTCACTAAGTTATAGCTGATTCTTTGCGACCCCATGAACTGTAGCCTGCCAGGCTCCTCTGTCCATGAAATTTCCCAGATAAGAAAACTAGAGTGTGTTCTCATTTTCTTATCCAGGGGTCTTCCCCAGGGATGGAACCTACCTCTCCTGCATTGGCCGGACAGATTCTTTACCACTGAGCCACAGGGGAAGCCCAGTACCATTCATGTTAACATCATTATTTTCTTCTTTTAAAAGAGACAATTTTCCTCATAAAATAAATGACCTTTTGAATCTTTGCCTCAAATTTGGCCACAGTATCCCAGATCGTAATTGGGAATGTAATATTTTGAGTTCTGTATCAAGTATTTTTGAAGTTGAATGCAATTTTCAATCATTTTAGGTCTTTGTTCTGTGGCATTAGTATTAAATGCACCTAATCTATCTTGCAACCTTATCTGTCACTTGTTTTCTACTAACAGCTTTGAAATATGTCAGGAGATTTTCTATCTCAGAAAGGATTTTTATTGTTTAGCAAATCTGATACTGTGAGACTACAACAAAGCAATTGTAATATTAAACTGTTTATCAATTTCAGCCCCACTTATCATTCTGATCATCTTATGAATTCCTCTTCACAAAAAGCTGCCCTAACTCTGCCCTAATTGCAGAATGCTGCTTCTTGACCTTGACTTTTCTCAGTCTTGATAGCTTAATTGCCACCCTGTGCTTTAAGAAAACACTTGTCCCCTGAATCACACTCTGACATTTAAAATGTTTATGAAGTAAATAATTTAGCTTTGGCTACATGTTTTGTTTAGGTGGTTATTCCTTTACACACTCTCATCAGGCATCATTTTCCTGCCCAGGACTTGATGAGGATATTTTATTTAAAGTGCACATCAACAATGAATTATAAGTATAATTAAAACTAGACTGTAGTAGAGTATAACCATGTCTCACGTCTACAGCCCTGTCTAGCAAGTTATAACTATTTTCCCCTGTGGTTATGCACATTACATCTAATGGGAAAGACAGGATGGACCATATCTTTTTCATTTCTAGTTATGTAAAGGAGATTTCTAACTGCAATTTCCTTTTGCTCATCCTCAGCCCTACAGATTGGGTAAATGGTCAGAATGATGTCATTGTACTGCTCCTGAAATACATGCATATATATACACACATATCTACAAAACACAAAGTATTACTGGAGGGTTGACATTATCATTGGGAGTTCTGTGGGAGGAGAGACAAATAAAAGCAGGATTTAATGAACTGGAAGATTCCTACAACAGTGACTGAAAGTGGAGGATGAGAAAGAAACAAGAATAGCCCTTGTAAATGCTGGAGAGGATGTGGAGAAAAGGGAACCCTCTTACACTGTTGGTGGGAATGCAAACTAGTACAGCCACTATGGAAAACAGTGTGGGGATTCATTAAAAAACTGCAAATAGAACTGCCATATGACCCAGCAATCCCACTGCTGGGCATATACACCGAGGAAACCAGAATTGAAAGAGACATGTGTACCCCAATGTTCATCGCTGCATTGTTTACAATAGCCAGGACATGGAAGCAACCTAGATGTCCATCAACAGACGAATGGATAAGAAAGCTGTGGTACATATACACAATGGAATATTACTCAACCATTAAAAAGAATTCATTTGAATCAGTTCTACTGAGGTGGACGAAACTGGAGCCTATTATACAGAGTGAAGTAAGCCAGAAGGAAAAACAAAAATACAGTCTACTAATGCATATATATGGAATTTAGAAAGATGGTAACGAGAACCCTGTATGTGAGACAGCAAAAGAAACGCAGATGTATAGAACAGTCTTTTGGACTCTATGGGAGAGGGCAAGGGTGGGATAATATGGGAGAACAGCATTGAAACATTTTAATCGTCATATGTGAAGTCAATCACCAGCCCAGGTTTGATGCTCAGGGCTGGTGCACCGGGATGACCCAGAGAGAGGGAATCGGGAGGGAGGTGGGAGGGGAGTTCTGGAAGGGGAACACATGTATACCAATGGCAGATTCATGTCAATGTATGGAAAAACCAGCACAATAATGTAAAGAAAATTAAAAAAAAAGAATAGCACTTTTATTAGGAATATAAGGGTCCCTAGAATCTCCAGGTGCTTTCCTTTCTTTCCAACTGTCCAGCCCATAACCTGAAATTCTGACAAGCCTCCTCCTGAGAAATACTGGATCTTCCCTTCTCTTTTTTCTTCCCTCTCCCCACTCCTTGACCTTGGAGAATCACTTTTTATAATGGGAAGGGTTGATGATAGTAATGCTTGATCATGAGAACTGTACTCAGGTTGAAAAACTGCTGGAATCTCTCTATTGCTGTTTTAAAGTCATTTCTAAGTAAATAGATGAAGTGGTTATAATAGATTTGAATTTTGTTGTAAAAGTAGTTTGAAAAAAGCTACACTGTTGTTGTTCAGTCGCTCTGTTCTGTCCGACTCTCTGCAATTCCACAGACTGTAGCAGGCCAGGCTTCCCTGTGTCCTTCACCATCTCCCGGAGCTTGCTCAAACTCATGTCCATTGAGTCTGTGATGCCATCCAACCATCTCATTCTCTGTTGTTCCCTTCTCCTCCTGCCTTCAATGAGGGTCTCTCCTAATCAGTCAGCTCTTCGCATCAGGTGGCCAAAGTATTGTATTTTCAGCTTTAGCATCAGTCCTTCCAATGTATATTCAAGACTGATTTCCTTTAGGATTAACTGGCTTGATCTCCTTGCAGTCCAAGGAACTCTTAAAAGTCTTCTCCAACACTGCAGTTCAAAAGCATAAATTCTTCGGTGCTCAGCTTTCTTTTTGGGCCAACTCTCACATCCATACATGACTACTGGAAAAACAATAGCTTTGACCAGACAGAACTTTGCTGGCAAAGTAATGTCTCTGCTTTTTAATACACTGTCTAGGTTTGTCATAGCTTTTCTTCCAAGGAGTAAGCATCTTTTAGTTTCTTGGCTACAGTCAACATTTTCAGTGATTTTGCAGCCCAGAAAAATAAAGTATGTCACTGTTTCCATTGTTTCCCCATCTATTTGCCATGAAGGGATGGGATCGGATGACATGATCTTTGCTTTTTGAATGCTGAGCTTTAAACCAGCTTTTTCACTTTCATCAAGAGGCTCTTTAGTTCCTCTTCACTTTCTGCCATCTGGATGGTATCATATGCATATCTAAGGTTATTGATATTTTTCCTGCAATCTTGATTCCAGCTCATGCTTCACCCAGCCCAGCATTTCTCATGATGTACCTGCCTATAAATTAAATAAGCAGGGTGACAATATATAGCCTTGATGCACTCCTTTCCCAATTTAGAACCAATCTGTGTTGTTCCATGTCTGGTTCTGTTGCTTCTTGACCTGCATACAGATATCTCAGGAGGCAGCTAAGGTGGTCTGGTATTCTCTGTCTTGAAGAATCTTCCACAGTTTGTTGTGATCCACACAGTCAAAAGCTTTGGCATAGTCAATAAAGCAGAAGTAGATGTTTTTCTGGAACTTTCTTGTTTTTTCTATGATCCAACAGATGTTGGCAATTTGATCTCTGGTTCCTCTGCCTTTTCTAAATCCAGCATGAACATCTGGAAGTTCATGGTTCACGTACTGTTGGGGCCTCTCTTGGAGAATTTTGAGCATTACTTGCTAGCATGTGAGATGAGTGTAATTGTGTAGTAGTTTGAACATTTTTTGGCATTGCCTTTCTTTGGGACTGGAATGAAAATTGACCTTTTTCCAGCTGTGTGGCCACTGCTGAGTTTCCCAAATTTGCTGACGTATTGAGTGTAGCACTTTCACAGCATCATCTTTTATGATTTGAAATAGCTCAACTGGAATCCATCACTTCCACTAGCTTTGTTCGTAGTGATGCTTCCTAAGATCCGCTTGACTTTACATTCCAGGATTTTATGTGCTTTAGAAGATTAGAAAATGTGGCACACATAGGAAAAAGTTCATGCACCTTCATCAAAGTCTTACTTAGATGAGTAATAAGGCTTCACATTTTAAAAGTCTTTTAAGGCCTCTAAAACTCCATTAAGAGACAATTGCGGTCTTCTGGTTTGAAAGAAACCCATGTTGGACCAGGATTCTAGTTCTACAAATAGTGTTTTGGTCAGCTCATGTGAGCTAGTCCTTGTACGAGGTCCATAGCAACAGAACCCTCTTATGCACTCATTCAAAGCAAACAGCAGTAAGAAAGAAGAGAGACAGCTATGGTTTCAGGGAGGAGAAGTTGGATATATAAAGAATGCCTGTGACAATATTTTGGAAAATGGAGATGAGTGTATCTAGCTCATTTCCTCATTCCCTTTATCTTTGCTTTCTCAGAAAACTATGCAAACTTCAATAGCAGGCGTTGCGCCTCTCTGTGTTTAATGAACAGCATTAGACATTTCCTATACTGTTGAGTCCCTTTGACATACATCAGCGTAAGCAAGAATCTCAAGGATGCCTTTTTGTGAATATCATGATTTCATAAATACTGGTACTTTCCATCCAAGGAGTGAATTTAAAAACAAATTTAAACGTCTTGCCATAAATTGGTGTCTTCTTTTTCTTTATGCAAATGGTACTTTTTCCCTTCAAGTGGTAAATGTATCAAATTCATTTGTAGTTCCAAATTATAACATAAGATTATGTTTCCTTTAAGCACCACACGTTTTAGTTAAAAATTAATTCACATATTGCATCCTCTTGATTGTACCTGATATATACATATCACGGTGACTGAGAAATCTGTAGTTATTATGTAAAAATGAAGCTGAAGTGCACCATCTCCCTCACCTCTATCAATTACCTGTTATTTCGACTGTTTGCTAATCAATATTCTATTCATCACTACCATTAAAGAGCAGAGGCATGCATTATTTTGAACTGAAAATTATATTGTAGCATATTAAAAATAGATGTATGTATATGGCAACGAGACATAATAGCAATCCTATTACTCACAGTTCAAAGTTGTCACTATTGCTCTCACACATATTTAGACTACAAATTGCTGCAAAAGTTTCCCACAGATCTAAAGTTTTCATATATAGCTATTTTGAAATTCCTCACATTCATCTCTAGTTTCAAAAGAGCTTTCAGCCTTCTAAGGGTCTAGTTAGATTCATTTAAGGGCGTCTGGGTCCCCGAGAGCCCTTGAGAATATGGTATGTGTCCTTTTTGACACAGAGGAATGATAAACTCTTTTAAATCCAAATGCAGTCTTGAAGCTGGGAATGCCAAGAGCTTAGCACCCTCTTTCTAATCAAATCCATTTCAGGATGCACTTTTTCTTTCAACCTCCATTGGAAGGTGATGTTGGGGTAGCACAGAAATACTGGCTGTTACTCCTGTAGGCAAAAAAATAAAAATAAAAAACAGATCGAGAGGCAAGGCATTGAACTTCCAGTAAAACTTCCCTGATGGCTCAGCACTAAGAGAATCCACCTGCAATTCAGTAGACCTTGGAGTCGTGGGTTAGTTAACTGGGTCAGAAAGATCCCCTGGAGGAGGAAATGGCAACCCACTCCAGTATTCTTGCCTGGAGAATCCCATGGATGGAGAAGACCAGTGGGCTACAATCACAGGGCCACAAAGAGTCGGACAAAACTGAGTATGCACAACAACAAAAAATCACCTACTTCTGAATAGTTATCAGCAAAGGAATAGAAACGAATATCCAGAAGATGTAGCCATGGACCAGGTCCAGCTGGCAAGCAGTACAGAATGTGCACTTCACAACTCTAGCCACTGGTGTGTGTGTGCAGTCACTTCAGTCGAGTCTGGCTCTTTGCGACCCTATGCACTGTAGCCCACCAGGCCCCTCTGTCCGTGGGGAGTCTCCAGGCAAGGATACTGGAGTGGGTTGCCATGCCCTCCTCCGAGGGATCTTTCCATCCCAGCCATCAAACCCAAGTTTCCTATGACTCCTGCATTGAAGGTGGAATTTTTTACCCATTGAACAACCTGGGAAGCCCAAGAAACTGATATAGGCTATAATAAATACAGTGATGCCCCTGGAAAATACCAGAGCAGCCCTGGTAACAACAGTGATTATTATGTTATTTTCCCAACTTGACCAAGCATTTAACTTGGTCAAAGAAGGACCTTCTCTTTCTCTTGGAAAAAGAAGGGAAAGTGGAAATCCATCCAGGTTTTTGGGTGAATCACATTCATGATGAACTTGGTAAGTCTGTCCTCATTAACTCATCATTCTCTCTGAATCCTTGGCCCTCTAACTCACAGGAGTCTTCAGAGTCCTGGATGCATATATGCATGGGGAAGTTCAGTGTTTTCCCTTGCTGCTGCTGCTGCTAAGTCGCTTCATTTGTGTCCAACTCTTTGTGACCTCATAGATGGCAGCCCACCAGGCTCTCCCGTCCCTGGAATTCTCCAGGCAAGAACACTGGAATGGGTTGTCATTTCCTTCTCCAATTCATGAAAGTGAGTCTTGTCCTACTCTTAGCGACCCTATGGACTGCTGCCCACCAGGTTCCTCCGTCCATGGGATTTTCCAGGCAAGATTACTGGAGTTGGGTACATTCCCTTCTCCACTTTTCCCTTGAGTTATCATAATCAGTCTTCTACTTTTTATTTTATAGTGGAAAGTGTACAACAGCAAATCTTTTTTATTAAAGCACAAATCATTACCACCCATTGCCATTTGTTGGTAAAAGGAAATTTTATATACACATATGAAGTCAGGCATGACTAAGGTGACTGAGTACACATATTTGTGCGGACTAAACATGGCCAAGGAACAGATTATATACCAGTCTTAAATTTTAGTATAAAATGTAAGAACTATCCATTAAATATGCTATGGTAAATAAAATCTGAGCTTTAAGCTAATGCAATTTAATGCTTTTTAAATTTATTTATTATACATTATAATCTAAGGAAGATTTCAGATGGCTTGTAACCGACTATCAACCATTGCTAATTATCAATTTGCATGGTTTCTCTTGCAGCTTTGTTACAATTTGTTGTTTACAGGAGAAGAATAAGAAAGGAAAACATTTGTGATATTTAATAATCAGGCAATTGATTATTTTATAAAAAACTAATAGGATCCAAACTAAATTTCATGTGCCTATTTTGGGATATATATCTATCTATATATATTTATATTTATATTTATTTATATATATTTACATATATATATTTGGCATATATGTATTTTATATATAATATATATATACCCATACATACTTATTTTGACTTATTGTTTTTACATTTACCATATTACCATGCAGAATTTGTTGACTTTAAATAAACACAGGCAATATTTGAAATTACTCAGATAATTTATTAAAAACATATAAACCTAAATTTTGCTTTGATTAAAAAAAATGAAAATCTTATCCTCGAAGGAAATATTTCTGAATTTTAAGTGCCTTAGTGATGAAGCAAGGGGTGAAATTTCAGTTTTTCAAAATGATTTTTAAATGCTATTCACTCATACAAATACATAGAACAAACAGAGCCATCATTGATAATGCTCAGGTTCCACCAAGTCTTCCTCTTTTGCAGTTTTTGTTCAAATGATTTGCTAACTTCATTGTGAAACAATAACTCTGTAATTGTTCCCACTTGCGAGATTCTGTGAACATGTTTTAATTATCAACAAAAGTAGTGCAAATTCAAAGCGACTTTAATGACTCCAAATTTGAGTTCTGAAGAGCTCTTTATGGTTCATTCATGTTTAATATAGTTTGTGGCTTATTTGTGGGAATCCAAGCCTTCAGGATGCTTTTAATTTTCTACTAAAACAACATTTTCATTTTCAACTTGTCTTTTCTTGGGCTGGAAATGCAGAATTCGGATCTTCCATTTCTGTCGAAGCCAAGGGACAATAGTTCTGAATTTAACACAACACTAACAACAACTTAACCTGGCTAAATTTTAATGTTGGCTAGAGGCCATCAAATTATGTGAGTGTTGAAGTCTTAATATTGCAGACACAAAAATGGGGGTTTTGATTAACTATCAAAGTTGAGTAAGAAGAAGACCCAAGAAGAACAACCCGCATAATTTTATCAGTTCCTAAGGATAGCAGACATGTCTCGTCAACAGCTGTTTATACCTTTTCTCCCTCTCACCACCAATGCCACACCATGCATTTTCTATTTCAGTTTATCATCATGGCTGTTTCACTGCCATTATTTCCTCTTTGTTCTTTTGCTCTGTCCATGCACTCAGCAGAAATACTCCTGATAAGCAGAATCACTGAATTTAATGGTACTGTAAGAGATACCCCAGTCTTTCCACCATTTCAAACAACTCTTCGAGGATAACTAAGACATTTCCCCCCACCTAGCCTCTCTAGTCCCCAAGTCTAGATTCTTGATTGCTAAAAATAGCTCAAGACCTTTTGAATACCCTAAGAAAAACAACTACGATGTATAGAAGTTGGAGATAAGAAATCAAACTATAAAAAGAACCTTCTATTCTCAAATAAGCTTAACAATCTACTTGGCTTTAGAACAGATTTCTGTGATAAATGTTATCAAGACAAAAGAGCCTTTCCTAGCACACAGCAACATTTTTCTCAAAACGATCTTGTGAACAGTAGTTCTCTTCTTCTTCCGTGGAGTTTCCAAAGTGTAACACCTTGCTATGAACTGTATATAAAAGTTTATAACTGGAAATTTAGCCTTGAAGAATAATTAGGGGCATGCTGAATATATAATTAAGTCAAATACTTATCAATATTTTGATGATATGCTTTTTATGATCAGACCACTCTTTCATATACTGGGAGATTCACAGAAAGATTAGTGCAGAAAGGGAGTTCTTTTTTCCCATTAGCAAAATTAATACCATTAAAAAGGTGCATTCCTGAAATTTTCAAGTGGCATAGCTATAGCCTAACATATTTCATACAATAGTTATGCAGAAAAAAAGCTATAGTCTTGCCCAGTTCGATACAGTAACCACCAGTCATGAAGCATGACATAGCTGGACAAAACTGAGATAATTCAAAAATATAAAACACACACTGAATTTCAAAGACAGTACAGAAAAAAGAATGCAGAATACCATTAATATTTTTGTATATTGAGTCATGTTGAAATGGTATTATTTTAGATATATTAAGTTAAATGAAAATATCATTAAATGTAATGTCTCCTTTTTTTTTTTTGCATTTTGTAATGTGGCTACAAGAAAACTTAAAATCACACATGTGACTTACATTGAATTTACACTGGACAGCATTGCTATATAGAAAGACAGAATTCAAGTGATATGTCTGAGTTGAACAAATACCAGAGAGAGAAATTTCTTAAGATACATTTATTGAGTGTGTTTCAAAAATTCCACTACCCTTAATAAGTTACCGTTTTACAAGAAAATGTGCACACTAACATCGGCTGCTTGCTAAAGCCATAACTGGTGTGATTGCTCCGACACTGGGGAACCTAATGACAAAACTCCATGACTGCTGGCAATAACGGGCGGCAATCTTTTTAATCATATCTCAATTAGCTTTAGAAGTTTCGCATTTCAGGGATCCCAGGGGTCTCATTGCTTGTCTTTTTCACTTGAGATAAACAAAATCATCTGTCTTATATTCATCTCGAGTATTTGTTTTCTTGGGCGGGTGGTCTTAATAAGCTACAACGGGTGATAGTGTTTTCAGCTACAAACACCCCTGCTGTCAACCTCTGTTTACCTTCCCCGCACACAGATGAAGCCGCTCCTGTGCTGGAGCAGTGAGCTGCACATCCCCTCCCCCAAAGAAACTGATGGGCGGGGGGTGGTTCCCATGTGGCTCAGTGGTAAAGAATCCACCTGCCAGTGAAGGAGATATGGGTTCGATCCCTGGTTCAGGAAGATCCCATAAGCTGTGTGTTGTAGTTAGTTGCTCAGTCATTTCTGACTCTTCGTGACCCCATGGACTGTAGCCTGCCAGGCTCCTCTGTCCATGGGATTCTCCAGGCAAGAATACTGGAGTGGGTTGCCATGCCCCCCTCCAGGGGATCTTCCCCAGGGATCGAACTCAGGTCTCCCTCATTGCAGGCAGATTCTTTACTAAAACCATGGGCCACAGTGATTGAGCCTGTGCTCTAGAGCGCAGGAGCTGCAACTACTGAGCCCATATGCTGTGACTACTGAAATTGTGGCACCTAGAACCTTATGCTGCACAAGAGAAGCCACTACAGCGAGAAGCCTGCACACCACAACTAGACAGTGGCCCCTGCTCAGCGCAAGTTGAGAACAGCCTGCACAGCAATGAAGACCCAGCACAGCCAAAAATAAAATAAATAAATTTTTTAAAGGTAGAAATAAAAAACTGAAGTTCTTAGAAATTAAAAACATGACAGCCAAAATTAAAAAAAAAAAATGTATAGAGACATCTAGGCATTACTTTGGGAAATCATGGGACAGGAAAGGTGCAAATTTTCACCTTTTTCCTTAGAGTAAGAAGCCAGATATGCATCATCTCGGTGTGGAGGGGAAATGTTTAGAGGTTGATTTCATTATTATTATTATTAATTTTATTTAGAATTGGTTATGTCATTTTTTCCTGTTTTCTTTTATTCATTCACCAGTATACCATCAATTAGGTGAAAGGGGCTAGGGATATGGAGACAAAAAAATATGTTATCTTTGCTTTCAGGATCTCACGCTTTGATCACTTTCATTATTATTTATATATAAAGTCGATTTTTTTCCTCAAATACTTAGATGTTTAGAATTGATCTTAAAGACTGATAGGAAGAGGCAGACCTATTTTAAAAGCATCAGCATGTCCTAATATATTGATAGCTCTTTCTTTATGCCTTGGTTTCTTTTATGTGACTATACAATATTCATTATAATGAATATTCATATTTATAATCTATATTCACAGCCACATCTATGCCTGTAATTGAGACCCATACCTATATGTATATCTAGTCCATACTTAAAGTCTGTACCACATATACATGACTGAAAAACAAAATACTGCAATAATTCCTGCCCCTGGTATAGTCAAAAACTTGGTATAATAAATATTCTTAGGATGGATGCAAACCTGAAAAGTCTTGTAAATAGAATCCAAATACTCTGCTGGGTTCGGGCATGAGCTATTTTCCAGCAATAAGAGAATGCTTCATGACAACCAGATTTATATCCAGAAACTAGGGACTCTATTCAGAGCTAAGAATCGTGTGAGTTCCTCCAAATTCTTCTCATATACACCACTGCTGTGATGAGCGATGTATCTGACAATATTGCAAAAACTCTGAAGAGCTTCACCATGTAGGATGGCTCCTGTTTTCCTATTCAGCATAAGAATTCAGACCCAGAAACGATCATAAAGCTAATTTCAGTCCTGGTACTGAAACTGGTTATAAAAGAAATGGCTCTCATTTTCTACCCACTGATGTCATACAGAGAATGAATCTCACTGCTCTCCAGCAACCCCCTTTCTTCCTTGTCTCCCCCTACACAGCATGTGGACTCCAGAGCAAAGGAAGCTTTAACTGGGCTTGCCTCTTTCACCTTCCTTTTGTCCTGACCTTTCAGGGAGGAAGGTTGTCAACAGACTGTAACGGGCCCCTTGAGTTTGACCACAAATTGCACATTCCAGCAAGGGGTGAGGTCCCATTTTATTTCTTCTAAGGACCACCTGGATCTACTAAGTCACTCCCAGATCATCAACTTTTGCCTAGCGAAAGATTTTGAACTTCTGAGGGTAATGTTGAAGGCTGCCAAAATCAGAAAACGTTTACTCCTTTCCAACATCCCCCTGTTTACTCCTTTCGCTCGTTGACTGTTCAACCTGAAAACCTACTGCACAATATAATTAACTCAGTGTGCTCTAACAACTAATGAAAACCTTAGACACTCAGGGAGCTTTTTCAGGCATGTATCAACCAGAGGAGCCATCAAATGTTTTGTTAAATGGGATCTCATGCAGTTGAGGCCAATTAGTTACAACAAATGGCACCAAGCAGGGGGTAGGCTCTGGGTGATGACAGTGCTGGGTAAGATCTCTCCTGGGAAAGCACAAGGATTAGCAAAAAGAGTCCATCCAAGATCAAATCTGCAAAGAAATGGTATCAAGGATACTGGGATAGTTTCAAAATTTTATGTTGAAACTGGAAACCAAGTGAGACGTAGAGTGTGATTTATTAAAGTAAGCCTGTTATTTTTTTTCCATCTAGGTCAATTCATAAGGCAGCTGGAACATTCCCTAATATATCCACCTGTTTTATTCATCCTAAGAATGCTGTCACTTGAACTTACAAAACACCTGGTATAAAACGTTTGGGAGGAAAACTAAAGGCAGAAATCAGGGCTTTGTTTGAAGATGATGAAGGTAACCATGAAGCAACGTATAATTAGGTAAACATGTTATTAATGTATATCCTACATAAATAAAAGATCACATCCATGTACAGGATGTAAGGAATAGAACCATTAGTAGCACTGCAAAAGCTCCCTTAACAATCATCAAGGAACTTTTAACAGATATTAGTTTTCAACTTATATGTATAAACTTGCAGAATGGGCTCTTCACTGTGGTTCTTATGTTCACCACTATACTTATTAGACATACCCGTTTTATCAAGTGTAGCAATTGTTGCACAGTATCCATTAAATGAATACACTACATTTTACTTTGGCTTGCTCCAGTTTGGGTATTCTGAATAGCGCTGTCATGAATTTTCATGTGCACAACTTTTAGGACACATGTGGACACACTTCTATGGGGGTAAGCATTTAGAAATGAAAGTATTTAATTGAATCAAAGACATGCCTGTGTATAGTTTGTTTGTTTGTTTTTGTCACACTTCGTTTGAATGAAAGACTTTATATTCTGTAATTCCTTACAATTTTCAAATTTCACACACATGAATTCATATAATTGCATAATGGCCCCTTTTAACCCCCACCTCTATACTGCCCCTCCCCATTTCCCTCTTCCCATGGGTAATCGCTAGATTGTGCTTTATATCTGTGAGTCTGCTTCTTTTATGTTATATTTGCTAGTTTGCTATGTTTTTTAAATTCCACATATAACTGATAAACGGTATTTGCCTTTCTCTCATGTGTGTTGTGCTTAGTTGCTCAGTCATTTCCGACTCTTTGTGACCCCATGGACTGTAGCCTGCCAGGCTCCGCTGTCCATGGGATTCTCCAGGCAAGAATACTGGAGTGGGTTGCCATGTCCCCCTCCAGGGGATCTTCCCAAGCCATGGATCAAACTCCCTGGGTTATTATTAGCATAATGCCCTCCAAGTCAATCGATGTTGCTGCAAATGGCAAAATTTCATTCTTTTTTATGGTTGAGAAGTATTCCATATATGTATCCATTCTTTATATCCTCTTCAACCTTGTTTGTGTTATTTTTGATAATACCACTGACAGATGTGAGGTGATACCTCATGGCATTTTGACTTGCATTTCCCTAATGTGCTTAGTGGCTCAGTCATGTTGAATTATTTGTGACCCCATCGGCTATAGCCTGCCAGGTGTCTCTGTCCATGGGATGCTCCAAGCAAGAATACTAGAGTGGGTAGCCATTTCCTTCTCCAGGGGATCAAACCCAAGTCTCCTGCATTGCAGGCAAATTCTTTACCGTGTGAGCCACCAGGGAAGCCTGATTAGGAATGTTGAGAATTGTTTCATATGCCTGTTGGTCATCTACATTTCGTCTTTGAAAAAATGTCTATTTGGTTATTCTGGTCTACGGCCATACCACCCTGAACGTGCCCGATCTCGTCTGGTTATTCTGCCTATTATGTGATTGGATTTTGTGTGTGTGTGTGTGTGTGTGTGTGTGTGTGTGTGTGTGTGCGTGTGTGTGTGTGTGTGTGTATTGAGTTGTATGAGCTGTTTGTCTGTGTTGGATAGTAATCCCTTATTGGTCATATCATTCGCAAATATCTTCTCCCATTCAGTAGGTTATCTTTTCATTTTAGTAGATTCTGTCCAACAGTTTTCCTAATGATCACACTCATTTATTCTTTGCTGTAAATTGAGAATTCCAGCTGCTTCTCATCCTTGTCAACTCTGGGTATTAATACTATCTTTCTCATGTAAGCTATTCTAATTAGTATACAGTAGTACCTTCACTGTGGATTTCACTGACATTTCTCTGATGACTAATGAATTCATGCATCTTTTGATAATTTCATTGGTATTTGAATATTTGAGCCATGGTATTTTATAAAGCTATATGTCAATATTGAGTTCCCAGTACTATGAATTTTCTCTAGTCTGAGCAAACAGATTGTCAGCTGCTCCTCTGAGAGTGTGCTCTGAGAGATCTTTCCTGGGCGGGTCCAGAGTCTTCATGTCCTTATAGAGTACAGCCCTCAGAATTTTCCTCTGGATGTATGGTAAATAGCACAGGGTGAAGGGGACAGGAAACTCTAGACCATTCAAACCTCTATGTCTACTACTGTTAATACAAGCAAGATGTAAGCAATTCCATATCATGTTCTTACTCTGGTTTAATCATGCTCTTGGGGAATTATTTTTTTTCCTCTACTAATACTTCATAGTTAAAATATATACTAAAAGTAAACAAACTATACTCATCTATCAATATATTCATTCAGCATACATTAATTGTGTACTAATTCATGAAAAGAAAAATCTATGCCTTCCTAGACTTTATATTCTAGCAGTATAACACAAAATAAATAAATACACAAAATAAGATAATTTGAGAGAGATACATGTACCCCAGTATTCATTTCAGCACTATTTACAAAAGCTAGGACAAGGACATGGAAGTAACCTAGAAGTCCATTGGCAGATGAATGGATAAAGGAAGTTGTGGTCCATACACACAATGGAATATTATTCAGCTATCAAAAGGGGCACATTTGAGTCAGTTCTAATGAGGTGGAAGAACCTGGAGCCTATTGTACAAAGTGAAGAAAGTTAGAAAGGGAAAGACAATACTATATATTGATGTATGCATGTGGAATTTAGAAAGATGGTACTGACGTTTCTGAGTGTAGGGCAGCAAAACATATGTAAAAAACAGATTTTTGGACTCAGTGGGGGAAGACGAGGGTAGGATGATTTGAGAGAATAGCATAGAAACATGTGCATTACCATATGTAAAATAGATGGCCAGTGTAAGTTCATTGCATGAAGCAGGGCACTCAAACCCGGCGCTCTGGAACCCCCCAGGATGGGGGAGCCTATGTATACCTGTGGCCGATAAGTTGATATATGGCAAAAACCATCCACGATATTATAATTATCCTTCAATTAAAGTAAATAAGTTAAAAAATTATGAATTCTGAAGAAAGTAAATCTGTAAAAGAGATAAGAAATTGGTACAGGGGCAAGGTGAGCAATATTTTTCACAGGATGGTCAGGGAAGTCTCTGCAGAAATGAACATGAACTAAAACCCAACTGGTTAAAAATAAAACCAAAAACACAACAGCCAAGTGTTTATGGGAGTGAAGAGAGTTTCAAGGGAGGAGGTAGCCCATTACTATGGGTTACAGCAAGACGACCAGAGTAGTTAGAGCTGGTTAGGAGACAAGGAGGAGCATGCCTGGCTAGGGATGTGAAGAAGTGAGTCAAGAGAGGCAAGGCTGACACTTTCCTGGTGGTCCAGTGGTTAAGACTTCATGCTCCCAGTGCAGGGGACAGGAGTTAAATCCCTGGGCAGGAAACTAAGATCCGCATGCCATGTGGTGTGGCCAAAATAACAAAAAAATCAAGGGCACGTGACTTATAAAATTAGCTCTTAGCAAAGGGCTGACATCACGTTTACAAGATCTTAACCCAGGTATACAGGATGCAGAATTATGTGAATATTAAGACTGGAAGTCTTAAAAATTAAAAAAGGAGCAGTAAGGCTTTGCAAGAAGTTCAGATTTTATCCCATCTATAGTGGGAAGTCAAAGGAGGACCTCAGCAATAGAGTGACAGGTTCTGATAGTTTTAAGGCAGGAGTTGGCAAACTATGCTCAAGGGTCCTCCCTTCAGTTTCTGTAAATAAAATTTACTGGATCACAGCCATGCACATTTTTTGACCTATTGCCCATGGCTGGTTTCATGCTTTTTTTCCTACAACACCACAGTTGAGTGGTCGCGACAAAGATAATGTGGCCTGAATGCCTGAACTATTTTTTATCATGCCTTTTAAGAAAAAGTTGGCTGAACCCTGTAAAGATCACTTTAGCAGCTCTATGAAGCATGGCCAATAGGTAGGGGGCAAGAGGAGAAGCTGGATCACTTGGGAGATTTATTTATAGAAGGCCAGGCAGCAGATGCTGAGGCCCAGATTAGGGTAAATGGGGGAGATGAAATGTGGGCTGATTCAGGAAAAAGTGTGTTCTAAGACCTCTGGAAGAAGAACTAGAAAATGGGGGGGAGGGAAGCAATAATCTGCAGCCAGTGATTAGTTGATGCTCTTTTACAATTCTTGGAGGCCATGTCGAAAGATTTAATCTTTATATGGTACAAGCAATATAATTTAGCAGAAAATATTATTACAATTATTTTCAAAGCCACATTTCCCTGATTACAGTAATTGTCTCAGGTGCTCTGCAGAATGAAGCAACATGTGGCAGATAAAAGTCTTGTGGTCCTTTTTAAGTGTTCCTGTGTTAGTAAAGGCTTGTTCCCTAAAACCTTGTCCCCAGGATTCAGTCAAACATAATCCAGTCAATAAAAGGGGTACTTTCTAAATAAAAACATCAACATATCAACTAAAATTGCATTCTACAGACAAGACTTTCCTCTCATCAATGTTAGTCTGAAAGAAAAGTTAATTTCAGGTCCCAAGCCCACTATGGGACTTCTAAGGGGGAGAAGATTAATGAGGAAGCATCAGACCAAAGCTCCTCAGGCAGAAAAGGGTCCTTGTCCTCATATGTAAGAGTGTGACTCCTGAAAAATAGAAAGATGGAGATCATCATGTGGGGATCATGACAGGGAAGAAATGGCTTTGCCAACAACAGAAGGAATTCTGGTAGGAGGCAGGCCATCCAACTAGCCACCCTTGAAAAGTTGGGGGGATGGAGGCCACTGAACACTCCCAAGGAAGTAAAGCAGGTGTAGCAAAAGAAGAGGAAAGAGGAGATGCTATAAATCTGCAAATAGGCAAGCATGTGACCTTAGCAGCTTTAAGGAATCTTCTTTGACATACCCAAAGGAAAGAAAATAGGACTTCATATGAGGTTTTCTAAACCCCTACTTTATAATATGTGAGCAAGATCAACATGTTTCAACATTGTTTGGGCGAACTTTTCCCCATCTGGTTCAGGTTACAGAGGTTATTGGCCCAGGAGTTTCAAACAAGGTGGAAACTCGAAGCCAAGTTTATGGGCGAGAACTGAAACTGACAAAGAGCTGTTTAAAACAGTCTGGTAGGAATAGGGGAGAAACTCTTAAAGTTCTGACATGAATGCAAGGACATAAATATGTCATTGTATCCCACACAGGAATGAGAGAGTTCAAATAAAGCCACAAGAAGAAAAATAAATAGCCCCCACAAATGGGCATTTGTTTGTTAGGGCATTTGTAAAGCACATGCAGACAGATAGATAGATGGATAAGGTCTTGATTTTGCTTCTAAGTTCATCTATTAATATAAGCATCCATGAAATGAAGGGTAGCCTGGAATACCTAAATCTAAAGACGGCAAACTTTAGTTAGGAACTTAAATTTTCAGTGGGGCAAACTGAGTGCATTCTAATTAATGCATACTGATTTTTAAATTCATTTATATTTTCTACCAGCTAAAAATGTGCTGATTTGCTTGATTATCTAAATAGATGGAATGGAGTGCTGTTTTGTTTTTGAAAGTAATTATCTCGCTACTAATTAAGTTATTGAATAGTACACATCCATGGAAAACACTGATTTTTATTTTTTTGAATCTTACTAATGTCTCATTTTAAAAAGAAATAACTGATTAAACACATTTTAGAAGCTTTGCTCACAAATTAATTAGGACAAGGGAGAAACATAAAGTGCAATGATTTGATGACTCTGATAATCATCACTGATAATTTGTACATACAGGGTTGTAATAAACTATAACCACATTGGGATGAAGTGACCAGATCCTCACCAGGCAGACAGCCCTTGACATGGCACATTAGAAAGGTTGAGTGGCATTCTTCTGGCTCTTTTGGCCTCCAATTTTACTCCTAAAGAGCAAGTACTAGCCTGCAAGCCAAAGGGTGTTTCTTAGTAAGTGGCTGTTCCATAGTAAGCGTTTTGGCCTTTGAAATGTCTGGTTTAAGGCCGTGAGACAGTCAAGTCAAAATTCACAAGGAGCATCAGAAAACAGATCACTCATTATCTCTCTCTCTCTCACACACACACACAAATCTCCCATAGAAGAATATTAGCTCCACTTGAACTATTAGACTTTTTATCAAAAATTTACCAAGCTTTCAATTTCTGATTCTACTCTTTACGATCATTTCATAATTTAGGGTCAATAAAATGACTAAATCATACTTCCTTAGGAAAAATGTTATATGACACATGTTTGAGATGCAGCATGGAGCTCTATAGGTTATATCATTACGGAACAAATCTTGCCTTTGAATGCACAAAAGTCATTTTCTATTTTTAATTCTAAGTTTCAGGGAGATACAATTAGTCTTAGTCTCTACAGTACCTTAAATCAGAAAGAATTACAAGAGCGAACATTCTGAAGAAAGGGATAAAACCATTCTCATTTGTACAGGTGTAATATCTTTAGGGGATGGATTTTCCTCACACTGCTATGAAATCAAGATGAATCACACATCAATGAGTGATTGCACCTTTAAAGTGATACACCAAGGACACAGAATGTTGTGTAAATAAATTCAATTCCATTAAAAGCATAGCAGAATGTACTAGGGAATAGAGATAGAGCAGAATATTAGAAAAAAGATATGTTCAATCTTTATTTCCAAAATCATCTTTAAATCTGGTCATTAATCAATGGAAAACTGTATCTCAAATTAAAGTCAGGTGATAGAAATTGATGTCTTTGAGATTACGGCAGAAATGTAATTTCTTTTCAATTGCATTGGGGATTTTATTTAGAAACTCTACTTGAAAACAAAAATACAAGATCAAGAATTCATTGTTTTTTCTCTCCTCTAGAAAATATGACATAAGTGACTGCATAGCTCAAGTGCATGATTTGACTAGGGCCATTATCACCAGCACTGATCAACCAATAGCTGTTTTTAAGAGTGACAGCAAATTCAGAGGAATAAAATTATATACTTTAATTTTGTTTAAATGATGAATCAAAAAGAACATTAGAAACACTTTTCCCTCAAAAATGATATAGCTTCGAACTGAAAATGTTTATCTGCATCACAAATCAAAATCTATTATAAGCAGCTTCTAGTCCAACTGGGAAAAAGAAATTCCAGTGGGGAATCTGCAGTCAGTGTGCCCACTGCCTTTGGTAAACGCTTCTCAAAATGAATAAGTATTTACTTATAAGTATCTCCATACACCAAGAAAAATCTTCTCTTAACTTTTCATAAGGGTATCTTGTGCCTGCAAAGTACATGGTTCCAGCCACAGCATTTAAACCCAAGCACATACACCACGGACAGAGGAGCCTGGCGGGCCACAAGCCATGGAGTCACAAAGAGCCAGACACGACTGAGTGACTAAGCACAACACTCAGCACAGACCACTCAGGACTTCTCTGGTGGCTCAGAAGTAAAGAATCTGTCTGCCAATGCAGGAGACCTAGGTTCAACTCCTGGACTGGGAAAATTCCCTGCAGAAGGAAATGGCAACCCACTCCAGTATTCTTGCCTGGAAAACCCCATGGACAGAGAAGACTGGCGGGCCACAGTCCATGGGTCACAAACAGTCAGGCATGACTTAGCAACTAAGCAGCAACAGGTCATTGAAACGCCGCAGCATAGCTCTTCCTTACTCTAGGGTGATCTGGGTTGCCAAGGAGAGAGCGAGACATCTTTATTATCAACACAGAATATCACGAGTTCTAGGATTTTTATAGCTGAATAGAAACTTATCTTGCTAATTTTGCCCTTGCCATTCTCTCCAAACTTCCTATGAATTACTAGAAAAAAGTGGAATCTGCTTAGACAGAAACCTGGAAAATACCACCTTCATACAGAAAGCCTGGGTTAGAAATCCCAGCATGTCTTAACTGAATCCTCTGGTTTTGGTCTTTCAGAGGCTGTAGTCATCTGAATGCTCAACCAGGAAGGATCGACTTCCTAGAGCACTCACAAGGCTGTTGGCAGGACTTGGTGCCATGCAGCTGGTCTGAATGATGCCTCACTCCATCACATGCTGTTGGCAGGACACCACCCGCCAATCTTTGTCCCTGGCCCTCCATGGAACATCTCACAACACGGCAGCTGGCTTCCCTCCCAGAAAGAGAAGGCCAGCAAGAAAGCCTGGAATCGTAGGCTTTGTGATCACATCACATCCTGTTACTTTTGCTGTATTCTTTTCATCTGAAGCCAGTTAACAGGAAAGACCTCACTCAAAGAGAAGAGACTACACAAGGGTGTGAACACCATGGTACAGGACATGTTGGGAGCCATATCGAAAACTGTCTTCCAAAGGAAAGATGCACCCTGCAACAGAAATGCTGGGTTCTGAGTGCTTCATGGAAAAGCTTGGCTTTTCATAAATCATATTATTGTTTCTTCGTCAGTAAAAATGGTAGCAATATCAGCTCTATCTACCACAAAGAACTGTTATTAGGGAAAAGACTTAAGTGATTTTTAAAAAGTAAAGCACTCTTATACTAAGCAGACAATTGCTAGTATATTGCTACTGAGCTAAATGTCTTTTGTTGTTTAGTCACTCGGTCATGTCTACCTCTTTGTGACTCCATGGACTGTAGCATCCCAGACTTCCCTGACCTTCACCATCTCCTGGAATTTGCTCAAATTCATCTTCATTTAGTCGGTGACGCCATCCAACCATCTCGTCCTGTCTCCCCCTTTTCCTCATGACCTCAATCTTTCCCAGCATCGGGGACTTTTCCAATAAGTCATCTCTTCGCATCAGGTGGTCAAAGTATTGGAGTTTCAGCTTCATCATCAGTCTTTCCGATGAATGTTAAGGGTTGATTTGCCAAATATAAATGTATATTATGAGCTGAACTGTGTCACTGAAATGTTAATGATCTTGACCTGTGAATGAGACTTTATTTTCGAAATGAGGTCTTTGCAGATATAATCAAGTTAATTAATTGACAGGGTAGGGGGTTAATCTAACTAGTATCCTCATAAGAAGAGGAAAAGAGACACAAACGAAGATACACATGGGTAGATGGCCACGTGAAGATGGCCATGTGAAGACAGAGGTGGAGACTAGAGGGCAAAGAGTGCCAAGGATTGCCAGCACCAATAGAATCACGAGAAAATATGGAAGAGACTCTGTCCTAGAGCCATGAGAGGCATGATGAATAAATATCAGCTGTATATGTTGTTAATTCCAAGACACTGAATAATGAACAAAGGCTTGGTAAATTATCTTAAATATTTAAGAAATTAAAAGTTTATTTAGAATCTACTAAAATGAACTCAGAGCCTTATATTTAGTTTTCTTCTTTACCCAATCTATGAGTGTTTTTTGACCCACAGTCAAAAACCCAAAACTTAAGTAACAGACGATCAGCTTGCCATTTGAAGTCATGATTAAAATTATTGTACCCAAGGGAACACATACATTTTTATATATACTAATACATTACTTAAAGCTGATTATCTTTACATACGATAACACTGAAAGACTATGGAATGATTTAACAGCCAAAATGGCAGTGAGTAAAAACCATATTTAATAATATTTTTGCTCTTAGAAAAGTAAACAGGTGTGTCTTCTTGTAACAGAGCCACTTTAGTAAACACATGGGCAGAATTTCATCGGAATACTTCCAGCTGTGTGAAGACCATCTGTTCATCCTTTTTAATTTTAATTAGTGCTAGAGACTTCCTTTATTTCATTAATCTCATCTGTAAATTCTTGTTTGCATCTTGCCCTCTTTATGGATAAAGAAGATGCAGGTCTGAACAAACTAGAAATTCTAATAATTAATTCCTTCTCTAGTTTCACTTTAATCAGCTCTTCTTAAAGTAAATAAAGTTGTTGTTTTTAATAATAATAGCAGTTTTCCATAAACTGCACTGAAGCAGCATCATTTTATAAAAGCTACCCCAAGAACTATTTAGCATATGTCTAACAGATGATGAGATTTTTAACCACAGATACTCATTCTACAAAGATCGTTTTCTCCTTCTTTTAAAGAACTCAATGGTAAGGATTACCCACTGTGAAGTTATTTCCATAATATTCTAATTATATTCAAGGGCTTTCAGACATACTTTATTTCCACACTTACATATTTATTTTGCAACTTGGTTACACTCAAATCAGAAATATAAATTAAAAAATTAGAATCAGTTTCAACAAACCAAGTAAAGTAAGCTTTTGGTGTGAATGTAAGCTTGATCTTTCATTTATATTTTAACAATGGTACTCAGATACAACTTTAGTGAAAAACTATTTTCCTTGGCTTTATATATTCACCATTTACCTAAAGATATATTTATATAGAACAGTGCTTATTACACTTTGATGCGATATGGATTGCCTGGGGATCTTACTGAATGCTGCTTCTGAGTCAGTAAGACTGAGTGGAACTCGAACTCCTGCATTTCTAATACATTCCCAGGTGACTGTGATGCTATTCTTCTGAAACAGAAAGTGGAGTATTGAGGTTATAGAGTAAGTTTTGTTGATAAAGAGTAGTAATCAGAGCCACAAATAAATAACAGTAGTAAAAAAATTGCATTCCATTAAGAACTATGAACAAAGACAAGAAAATACATTATTATTTGTGTTATTTATCATTATTCTAGAAGATTCCGTCAAAACTAAAAAGGAATAGGAAATATGAAATTTAAATGTTAGAAAGGAAGATCTAATCCATCATTAATGGTAAATGATACAATTTTCTTCCTTAGGTTTACAAGACAATACACTACAAGAGTGTCAGAACTAAAATTCATTCTAGAAAGTGTTAGATGTACCAGGAAAGTATTTAAAATAAATAACCTTCCAAACATCAAACACTAATTATAAAATGCTTTAGTGAAATATATCTCAGAAAAGCAAAAATAGGAAACATAGAAAAAAGTGAGTGAATAGTATGCAATCCTCATATGAATAAAATTAACTTAAATTATAAATTAAAAAGAGGAAATCCAAAATACATGCCATGTTCTTGGTCAAGAAAATGTAAATTATTAAATGCCATTTCTTCTTGTATTAATCTATACATTCATTGTAATCCCAATCAAAATTTCAAGATTTCTCAATGTCCCTGACAAATTTACTTTAATATAATACATACACAAAGAAATTTTCAAAAATAGCAAGGTGATTTTGGCAAAGAATGAGAGAGGAGTCATATTCTTTCATATTAAAACATAGGATACTGTGGCAATTAAATACATGCAAAATATTGCTCTCCAAATAGACACAGATTAATAATGAAATTAGGAAAAAAATTTCAATTATGGGTTTTCATGCATGAGAAAATACTGCTGTATGGCAGACATGAGAGAATGGAGTACAGTTGATCCTTCAAGAGCATGGGTTGGAACTCCGTGGGGTCCATTGATTACAGAGTATTTTCCAGTAAACACACAGTCGGTCTTCTGTATTATGAGTTCCCACCTGCAGGTTCAACCAACCACAAATTCCAAACTTAATATACATTCTGCGGTTGACTGAATCCATGGTTGGGTGAATCCTCAGAGGCCCAATTGTAGACAAGGAGGGCCAACTGTGGGATTTAAGCATCCACAGATTTTGATATTTGTGTCAGGTCCTGGCACCAAGTCCCACTGATACCAAGGGTGTCAGTATTCAGTAATTGTGAGTCATGTCTCTTTCCTGTGCCAATCTCCCTGGAAAGCAGTGCCTGGAACATAAGCTAGCATGCAGGGATTTTATTTGAGAAGTGATGCCAGGAAGCCAGGGTGAGGGAGGTAGCATGCATAGGTAGAGAGGTGTTTTCACAGTCAACATAGTGGGCAATTCAGGCTTGATCGTGCCATGACCCTCTGAGGAAGCACATGTCATATGCTTAAAATTATCTGATCAAGGGACAGAAAGTTGCTGGGGGGCTTTCTTCACTAATTCCCATAGGAAGGGTTGCCCTTATTAAGGAATGTGGATTCCTTCACATTCCCAGGCCTTGCATGGGTGAGACTAGGGGAGACTTCCTGCCAGTGTTCCAGTCAGAGACAGCCTGGGATAGAAAATTAGAGAGGAACAGTACCACCAAGACAAGCTGTAATTTAGTCTACCTTCCTCTGGTTGCTGGAACAAAAGGAGGTTAAGAGATGAGGCAGAGTCCAAGAATGTCTAACACAGGAAAATAGAAAATTCATAGGTACCAAAACACTTACATGGGAAGACATATACATGTTTGGATTCACCCTTACTGTAGTATCGTTCTAGAGATCTTTGCAAGTAAATTAGGATAACACAAGGTTTTAAATACTACTAAAAAAAGAAGTCATAAACTGATCCAAGAAACTCAAGATCCTTCGGTCCCACACAAGACCTTGAATACCTTTAGTCAGAGTTTAAGCGCCATCTCTCCCTTCAGATACATCATTTTGTCACCTGAACTTATAGGACTTTACTCCTTGTCTCTAGGATAAATACTCATAATTTCTCAGCCGCCATAGCTGGACTTCATTCATATGTAATGGATTCAAGTATACTACTGTTTTCAGGCAACTGTGTAATTTTAAGTAAACACAGGAAAACTAAACAGATAAACAAGCTATGAACAGAAATACTTGTAGTTTATAACAAGTAATTTATGTTTAATATTGAAATGTATGTTTATATTATTTATCTTAAAGTGTATTCATTTTTAATTTATACCTTGCTGGCATTCAACAGTCCTTGAGTTACCTACGCACAATAAGCATATTTGCAGCAATTATAAAAAAAGTTACCTTAAGCTACAAAGGAAGAGAAGATTATTCAATAAAAATATAGTGGTCCAAACTCTTTAGATAGTTCTACACTAAAGAAACATGGTTTGTTCATGTTGATCAAACATTTTCTTAGGGAAATGTTAAATATAGAGTTAATTTATATGAGTAAAAACATCTGAGGAATAACCAATATTTAAGAAAAAAATGATAAAATAATTTAATTGCCAGTTGATAAAAGGCCATTCCTAATAGATAAGGAAGTTCTCTATAGTAATATAAATTTGTTTTCCTCTTCTACAGACACCAGAAAATGGTTTCTGTACAAATCAAAAAGGCCATATTCACCAAATTCACTAGAAAAAGGTGAGATGTCCATGAAAGCTTAATTACTTACAAACTGGGCTAGGAAACGTTTCATAAAATATGTGAACGAAATTTCCCAAGACTATGTTCTGTACCATGATACTTCTGTATTATTTAATGTTCTCTAGAGGTGTTATCTTTCAAATTCTAGACATATGTACAATTTTTTAGTAGTATCCATCTTTATCTCACTACAATTTTTAGAACATTTACTTTTATTCAAGAGTATTAAAATAACTTTCTTTAAACACATCAACTTTAAATTACTTCCAAAGATGTTCATGTAATTCAAACTCAATTCAAGAAAAGAATCTCCTTCACACACACACACACACACACACACACACACACACATAAATTCCCCTTCTTTTGTAATCCTGAATTATTATATTAATATATGCTGTGAATAACTTAAAAATATGCTAGCTCTTCACAACAGAAATCTGATTTTTAATCAAGTAAGTGTTAGGTGTCTCTCCTTGGTTGTATAAGTGAAACAGCTCACCTCCAAACTAGGCCTGATACTGAGAGGTACTTCAGTGATACTATTTACCTTAAGCTCTTCACTGTTGAGTGAACCCAAATCACCATGGGGAATACACAATGTGTTTGTTCCAATGAAGACAAAACACCTAAGGACCTAAATTTGCTCCTAAATTTCCTGTTTTCGTTTAAGACAAATTCTGCTCAGCTGCACAAACAAACTCATTGACAACAGAACTTCAGTAGAAAGAAGGAATGTTTTCAGAATTACAAAAACCTCTTGAGAGGGAAATACCTAAGAGCCAAGAAGTGTATATTCAATGGCCATGGAACTAAAGGAACTTCAATATAAAAATGTCATTTTCCAAGAAAAATGATGCCTAATTCTAATTTAAAATCAAGAAAATATGAAAGGTTATTACCAAGAGGGTGTTAACCAGATGTTCTCAATATCTGTGAGTTAGATAGAAAGCAGAGAGCAGCCACACGTGGAAAGTTATTAAGTCTTGGAAAGGTTAAGAAGTAAGGATGTGAATAGTATTTTAAAGATTAATTAAATTTCACCTATCCAAGAAACTCTAGGTTGGAATAAAGGCAAGATTGATTATGTGTATATCCACCTTGTAGAGCCTTCTTTCCTTGTTTTATGGAGTACTTATTTTAATTATACAGTAATAAGCTAAAATAGCAAAGGAAATGATTCTCCAAATTATAAAATAACTTACTCACTTTATATACCTTACTTGAGTCTATTTAGTCAGCTAACGGACATGATATCCCTCAAATATATTGTATAGAGTAATGTTTTTGGAATCAGAGATTTGTGAACTTAAACTGGCTTTTCCCTCATAATTGTGTGGCTGGGGTGACTTAGCCCTGAAGATGTATTTTGAGGATTAGTAGCACAAATGTCAGCAATGATCCCAGTACAAAGCCAACATGGTTGTATTTCCACCACCGGTTTATAAGCTGTATTCCCACAATGGGATTGGATTCCATGAGGACAACAGCATCTTTTACTGAAGTGTCAAGTCTGGTGGACAGGCGCAGCACCCATATGCACAGAACTCAGGTTAAATATCTGGCATCATAACAAAGACATTAGTAGAACTGCACAGCATGTAATATCTACCAAAACTGCTTATGACAAATAGATTTTGAGAAAAGAAATTCACATGCATGCAGCAAAGTGGGCACTTAGAAAGAGGCAGGATTTAATGTCACTTAACAACAATAAAATTTTCAGTAAGTGAATATCAGAGGGTAGCAGCCAAACCTTCCAATGTTGATAAAAAGTCCAAAGCCATTGCCACTAGAATTCCCTAAAGGGTAGCACAAGAAAATTTAATAAACTGAGCACAATAATATCACTTGGGATATTTGCAGTATCTGTTGTCTTTCCTGAGGGGCTGAAGGTAAGCAAATGTGACTCAGCCGTAAACAGCGCAGGAATCAAAAAAAATATGCTGGTATATTAAAATTTCAGAAGAAAATGAAAACAAGACAAAAATGATGGGCTTAGCCTGATTAGTGGTATGTAAAACAGGATATTTTACATATACACACAGAAGTGCCCCAAATATGTTATTGGATTATGGGAAAACTTGTAAATAATTAAATAATGAATTAAAACTTCTTCATGAAATGAGCTTAGGATAGTTTCACCCACACATTCAAAGTAATTGTAAGGCTTTCTGCTAATGAGTGATATAAGTGGTTCATGTCTGCTCTTCAGCATGGTATTAGCCATATTTTGTGTCTAATATCAAGATATACTAGCTAATTTTCAAAATTAACAGAAATCAGACTTTAGCCATATCACACACTGCTTCCGAAAAAAACCCCTGCTTCTTCTTTTGTGTGCCATATTTATTTTCTTTGGAAGATTTAATTACTGGCTAGAGGCTTCTGATTGTCTTGACAGAGTGTACCAAAGGCTGTAAAAAAGAGGCTGTCAAAATACATGGAAAGAACACAATTCTGTATGGATCTCTCACACTAGATCATCTAGAATAAAACAAAAACATTAATTAACAAAATATAGTCCATAAATGTATTATTTTATATATTTTAAAAAGAAAGAATAACAAATAAAAGGAAAGCATCTACTGTAGGATGCAAAATTTCCTTCTTTTATTAATGTAGGTATTTCGACTTTAAGATAAACCCTTATCAGGCACATTTTTAAGCTCTCCTAGCTTAAGAATTGGAGAAGGCAATGGCAACCCACTCCAGTACTCTTGCCTGGAAAATCTCATGGACGGAGGAGCCTGATAGGCTGCAGTCCATGGGGTCTCAAAGAGCAAGACATGACTGAGCAACTTTACTTTCACTTTTCACTTTCACACATTGGAGAAGGAAATGGCAACCCACTCCAGTGTTCTTGCCGGGAGAATCCCAGGGATGGGGTAGCCTGGTGGGCTCCCGTCTATGGGGTCCCACAGAGTCGGACACGACTGAATTGACTTAGCAGCAGCAGCAGCAGCAGCAGCTTAAGAATAGTGGGGCTGACAATCTAGAGTGTCTTCACAGGGGCTGTGTCAGTCTATTTCTTGGGAGGTAAAAGTATTGGCTTAGATGTGTTATTCCTGGAGACATTCATACACCAGCTATTTCTTCTCAAAACACAATCCACACTACATGGGATCTGCTGCTAAATCCATCAAACCGGACAATATATTTATTTGCAAAGAAACAGCATCAGCTAATTCTCCCGATTAAAATAATAGACATTTATTTGCTAAAAACAATTAAAAATACAGGTAAGAAGAAAATTAAAATTCTCGGTAAGCTTATCACCAAGAGACTAATATTAAGAGAAAATAAAGAACAAAAGTGGCAGAAGATTTTTTGTATAGCTCCTGACTACATCTCCAATACTCTCCATAGCTTCTTACCTACTTCATTAGAGAAGGCAATAAACCTCCCAAACTGCAATTCTGTCTTGCTTTTGTGTAGTTTCAAGGAATGTTCCCAAGAAATATTATTTACATTATATGCTAGCAAACTGTTCTAATTAATCTATTACCAAATTTGTTTCTCCCACTAAACTGTAAGCTCCTCAAAACAAAAAGCTTAAATATATAAAGTCTAATTATAATAACTGGCAAATACTCCATTACTGAATGAATGAACAATGGACTGGGTACTACCTCCTCTATTCTCTAAATGTGGTAGTCCAGTCAAAGTTTCTCCACAATCCTTTTTTTATTTCTAACACAATATTCACAGGTACTATAAAATCACAAGCATTAAATTACAGATATGGCTTTATCTAAACCAACTGGCTTTCCATGGGAGTGATTAACTGAACAAAAAGAGAGTTTGTCATGATTTTACCTAATTCTATTTTGCAAGTAATTAAAAAAAATTTTACTAAAGTTACGAGCAAATAATTATTCATCTTTAAATATATGACAAATGGTTGTATGAAAATTATACAAAAACCTATGTACAGTTATAGTGGCATTGTCTTACTAATACAATTGGGTATAAATTGGTCACATAACTGAAAAAGTTGGCTAACTGGCAGTTTTTTTTTTAAAGTATGAATATTAATTTCCTGATTTTTTTAATGTATAAAGAGGCATTTTAAAAGTTAAAGTAGATGTCTAATAACTACAGTTCTGAATAGCCTTTCCTTAGAATGTGTGTGTGTTTGCATGTGTGTGTGTGTGTGTGTGTGTGTTTGTGCTCAGTTGTGTCCGACTCTTTGTGGCCCCCTAGACTGTAGCCTGCCAGGCTCCTCTATCGATGGAATTGGTCGCCATTTCCTTCTCCAGGGGATTTTCTGGACAGAGGGGTCAAAATGCCCCTTATCTTAAACCTGCTGCACTGGCAGGCTGATGGGTTTGTTTACCACTAGCGCCACCTGGATCTACATCAGTACTAAAGTACCTACAATTTCCTCTTCCAATTCTTTAAGGTGAAGCAGGCACCTTAAGCAGGAACTGTTAAAGACACTTAAAAAGGAGTGTACATGGACAATCCTTTCACATTTACCACCAAGGTTTTAGATTTTTCTACCAGCACCAAATTCTACATTTTTTTTGAGGGGGTAGGAGGTGAGTTGTTGATTTTTAATTTTAATTCTTTGCTATTATTCTTTATTGAGTCTTCCCAGAATACTGTTATCATAGAAAAAACAGATTTCTTAAGTATTCATATTTCATTTGTTTACATACCATTTAATTAAATTACATAAATAATATTACAACTAGCATTCATTCAGGAATAAAAATAACTCATTCTTAGTAAGTATGTGAAAACGGGTGGGAAGCAGAGGTTTTCAGAAGAGTAGCCCAATATTGGCAAGCATTCAGCGTGCCACGGGATTAGTAATCGTGATTTGCAGAGGGAATTGTGAACGTCAATTAGATATAGATGGGTTAGTAGAGACTGTGCTGGAATTCTCATCCTCAGTATGCATTGCTATCTGAATCACTGCTTAATTCAATCCTGGCTCATCTATCCAGCAAATTGCTCACAGCTTCCCTCTCCTCTCATGCTAGCTGCCTTGAATTGAGCTCACTGCTTCTCAAGTATTCTATGCTGAAAGATCAATTTTTTTCCCGATCTGTCACAAACCAATATTATACTTGTAAAACACAATAAAGATACAATGGGGGGAAAAAAGACATAAAATGCAAGGGCATTTAAAAAGATTAGTTCAGCAGACATAAAATGACTCTGTTAAACTGCTATAAATGTTTCTAAACATTTTCTCTCAGTTTCTGTTCTCATCACCTCATGAATCTGGAATGGTTTGGGGAATAGCATGAGTGTGCAGACTATACTCTGGGTAGTACTAATCTAGACCAAGGCATTAACTAAGTCGCATTCTGTGCAATTACACTGTATGGGAAACATGATCTAAAATATACCTGAAAGATGGATATAGAAAGATAAATTTTTTAAAGGGAAAATTATTTTGTTTAGATTTGTTTGACTATTTTCTTCGTTTTCATCCACTTTAGAATTTCATGCGCAAAACTAATGTGATCTTGGGAACACATGGTTCTATACTACACTAAAACAATAATTTAATTTTTTTCAGAATAACCCAGTTATGAAAACTAACACCATTAAGATATAAGTGTATTAAATTATGTATTTTTTTAAGAAAGGAAAAAGGCAAAGTCTGAGAGAATGTTAAAGATAGCCTTGCTCTAATCATTTACATACTATTTCCATGAATTACAGTGTGATCTTCTCATTCAGCTTTTAGTTTGTATTGTGGCTTTAAAAAAAAGTTGTATAGAAATAATCCCATTTTAGTGTGGGGTTTATTTTTTATATCAGGTTCAAATGTACACATAAAGACATATCAGAATCCTAAAAGAATAAGATACTTCCATATATGTGTCCATTATAAGAGGGAAAAAGAAAGACCTGACTGTAATTTAATCAGATGGGCACTAACGAGAATCTGTAACACAAAAATCAATAAATACGGGTAATGTTGGGCTCAAGCCCAAACAATCAACGGATTACCTATTTTTAGGTAAAGCAGAAATTCCCTAAATAATTGACTACTTAAGGATTCTGTTTGGTTGACCATTCATAGCTAGCTTAGTGTAATTTTCAAGCTTTGCTCAAACATCATTACAAAACCAGCTCTCATGCCAAGATAAGACCTAAATACTTTTGTTCCAAATTAAATAAAATCCTATAATCATGGTTATAACATCTGTCTGACATTAAGCAGCGGGCTGCTAAAAATGGAGTTTTCTTTTCATCTGTTTCATAAAAATCATAAACTCAGGGATAACTCTTTAGAACACCCCTCCCCGCCAACACACACACAAACTTCATGTCATCAAGCAAATATTTCTAAGAGTACTGTAGCATTTCCCAATTTTTCCTTGCCATACATTTAGTTATTTTTACTACTCTCCCACCTGCCATTAAAATAGGGAAAAACAAAATATTTTGATTGAATTAATTCATGTTTCCCAGAATGTATTTCAATCACTATAGTATATCATTTTTACTATAATAACCAACTATCCTGTTCGGTTTTGTGTCTATTCATTGAAATGCTATGTTTATACGTAGAAATGTCCCTGGAGCAAGCATATTTTATAAGCTTTCCTTGTAAGTGAAATTCTCAAGGTCTTTAATCATTGCTTAGTATTTGTGAACTTCTTAAAATACTCCCTTCTTGGTCTCTAATTTCCAACATTTGCGATTGTTTTTCTAATCAGCCTAAGTAAAAGTTGTCTTATGTTTGATCTCTGTATACGCCCTTAACTTAAAAGGCTCAATAAAAAATGAGTACCATTAATTCACATGTTATAAGGACTCAAATCTAGGTGATATGTTAATAACAACTTTATCCCACATAAGTCTTGACCTTCCACTGTCCCTTTGAAGCAAATGACCGGGTAAGTCATAGAGTAGTTATAAGTATCTGAAGTCTTGATGACACCCATAGTTTGGGGAAACATCGGTTTAAGGATCTAGTACTTCCTATCAAGGTTTTGAATTATTTATTGACTCTAGGTTTCAAAGATGATGATACACTGGTAATACACAAGCAAAAGTGCTGAGATGACAAGAACAATGTAAGGTCAACCTCATGAGCTCTGAAACTTCCCAAAGAATACGTTCACCTCCAAGAAATAGATGTATTAATTCTCTACTTGAAAGAGGAAAACTCCCAGCCAATCTTTAGCTCATTTTAAAAGTCATTCAGTAGCACCAAGAGTCACTTTGGCTCCACTTTAAGCAGCACAGGACTTTTCCGGATGCCTTGATGTCAGATTGATCACGCTGGTGCCACGGCTATTCTTGTAGAACACCCTTCTATTTCTGCTTTCACTTACTCTGCTTTGAAGTCCTCCTGCCTTGACTGGAAACAATTTGCTCTCTCTAAGAAAGACTGGCATTTTTCATGGATGTAAGAGATACAGTAAGAGTAAGCCATCATAAAATAATGTACTGGTATGTGTACAGGGTTAAACCCTCAGCATAAAACACAGAAACTGAAGTGCTTTCATTCTACACAGAAAGAAGCATGTCATGTTGGACAGCTTGACATAACCATTCATCACATTTTTTTACAGTGTTAAGAACATTCTATTCTTTGTACATACAAATATTTCCTTTTGTCCTTCTTTTGATTGCTAAGACAGTTAATATTGTGAACTGGGTAAATAAGGTTGATGCTCCTGCTTTCTTGTAGACTTTTCTTTTTCACTCTCAGGAGTGCATTTCACAGCATTCCCTGATATCCATAAAATAATAACCTAGTTTACTATATGTTATGACAGAGTAAGGTAAATTAGAAAAAAATTATGTTTTTTTAAAATTTATTTTCTTTACATTATCGTGTTGGTTTTGCCATACACTGACATGAATCCTCCATGGCTATACACATGTTCCCCTTCTGGATCCCCCCCTCCCACCTCCCTCCAGATTCTATCTCTCTGGGTCATCCCGGTGCACCAGCCCTGAGCACCCTGTATCTAGCATCAAACCTGGGCTGGCGATTGATTTCACATATGATAATTCACATGCTTCAATGCCGTTCTCTCATATCATTCCACCCTTGCCCCTTCCCATAGAGTCCAAAAGACTGTTGTATACATCTGCGTCTCTTTTGCTGTCTCACATACAGGGTTAAAAGTCATTGGTAAAGATTTCTTTAAGAAGGAAACAAGACTGTGATATGTAGGAAACATTTGTTTCATATTTCCACTTGTCTATTGATTTTTGTTGCTGTTGTTGTTTAGTCACTAAGTTGTGTTCAACTCTTTTTTGACCCCATGGACTGTAGTCCACCAGGCTCCTCTGTCTATGGGAATCTCCCAGTCAAGAATTCTGGAGTGGGCTGCCATTTCCTGCTCCAGGGGGTCATTCTGACCCAGGGTAAAACTCACATCTCCAGCTTGGCAGGCAGATTCTCTACCACTGAGCCACCAGTAATAACAAGCCATCACTTGTTAGCAATACAATGAATACAATGAAAAGATAAATTTTCAACTGAAGGTACATTGTACATATCCACAATGATAGAATAAGATTTTTTAAATACTTGATTAAATAATTTTATTGAGCTCAATTTCTCAAGAAAGCATTGGATATGCTTATGTAGATATCATCCATTGTAAAGACTTCTGAGGAAAAATACTTAAAGTTGACAAAATATAATTTTTAAAAAAATCAACAGTATATATTCCTTATATAATTTTATAATAATTCTATGTAAAAAATAAAGTGCAGAAATAAAAACAAATTACATGGAGAAATAATTTTGGATTATAGATCTAATTAGATGATACTTTAAATATGTCTATAAACAGAGACATTCTGTACACTATTGTCACATGGATTAAAAAGTGTGGTTGTTTTTCATAACCATGGGTAGCCTCTAGCCCTTCCCTCTTCTATTCTGTAAACTGAAAGCTAAGTGGATATATTTACATACAGGTGATGTTGTGGTAAACAATCCACCTGCCAATGCAGGAGACGCAGCTTCAATCCCTGGGTTGGGAAGATCCCCTGGAGTAGGAAATGGCAACCAACTGCATTATTCTTGCCTGGAAAATTCCATGGACATAGGAACCTGGTGGGCTATAGTCCATGGGGTTGCAAAGAGTCAAATATAACTGAGCTGCTGAGTAGAGCACGCACACTTACATAGGCTAGGACTTGATCTTTTCTCACAAGCTCTTTTTCATATTTTAATCCCTCCTTGTTTATATTTCTTTCTTTTGAACTAAATTTATTATCAATGGGTAAATGTGCCATGTGTTCTCAATCCTGGCTGCATGATGATCAATGGGTAAATGTGCCAATTTATAGTTCTCCATCCTGGCTGCATGATGTTAGTTTTGAAATCTCTGGGTCAGCATTTTCTCATACACAGGAAAGTCCATGGTGTCCTTCTGGGCTTGTTCTCTTGAGCCAATCTTTTCTGAGTTCTAATTAACTCCTTGACTTTTTCAAGCTCCTGGCTGAATATTCAATTCTCATGGTCTGCTGGATATTCTGTTTGGCCCCAATTAAAAGTTGTGATGAGACGTTTAACTTTTCAGTTCTCCTCATTGTTCAAGTATAGCACAACTCCCTGAGAGTCACTGAAATATATCAGGAACCTGCTCCCCGACACTGAATGCTCCATTGAGGGAATAGCTGAGTTTCAACTATAAGCCAAGATATATAACCACTGATTTCACTGCATTCAGAGAAGTGGGAGAGAGAGCAGGAAGAGGGTGAGGGAAGGGGAAAGGAAGGAGAAGGAGGAAAAGAAGGGAAGGAGAAAGAGGGAGGAAGAAGGATTTTTGAAAGTTAATTACATAATTGTTGAAATTTCCAAGAACCATGAATAACTATGAATGGGCTTCCTGGTGGCTCAGAGGTTAAACCATCTGCCTGCAAGGCAGGAGACAGGTTTCATTCCCTGGGTTGGGAAGATCCCCTGGAGAAGGAAATGGCAACCCACTCCAGTATTCTTGCCTGTAGAATCCCATGGATGGAGGAGCCTGGTAGGCTATAGTCCACGGGGTCACAAAGAGTCGGACACGACTGAGCGACTTCACTTGTTCACTTTGAATAAGAGAATAAATGAACAAGTAAGAGGACTTTTCTCAGAAGGTAGGGCACAACCATTTTTTTTAAGTCGAATTATTAAGCAAGATAGAGGATCAGTCCAGGACTGTCCAAAGTTACTGTGTCTAATCAATGAGAAAAGTCAAGGACAAACTAAGGAAATCAAAAGAAAAAAAATATATAAAATAAAAGAAGTTCTTTGGCCTGAAGCAAAAAAAGTCACACACAATAAAAGAATGGATAAAGCACAAAAACAACAACAACAAAAATCTACAGTTAGAAACATATTCAGGAAATATCAAAGATAAAAATGAGCAAAAAGTTACAGAGTAACCTAAGCAAAGCATGCTGCTGCTGCTGCTGCTAAGTCACTTCAGTTGTGTTCGACTCTTTGAGACCACATAGATGGCAGCCCACCCAGGCTCTACCATCCCTGGGATTCTCCAGGCAAGAACACTGGAGTGAGTTGCCATTTCCTTCTCCAATGCATGAAAGTGAAAAGTGAAAGTGAATCACTTGGTTGTGTCTGACTCTTAGCGACCCTATGGACTGCAGCCTACCAGGCTCCTCCATCCATGGGATTTTCCAGGCAAGAGGACTAGAGTGGGGTGCCATTGCCCTCTCGGAGCAAAGCATGTGTCAGGGCCAAATAGAGGCATGAGTGGATATATTTGTACTCAAAGCATACCATATGAGCACTCTGGCAAAATAAAACAAAGAAATGATCCAACAAAGAGAAACTGGTGGCATTCAAGCAGACAATGTAACTTTGGAATTCAATAGAAAGAAATCAATGATAGCAAATTTGAGCATGCTTTAAGAAGTTCCCCTCCCCACCTTAGGAAATCGGACAAGCAAGATAATTAGGAACCAGTTCATGTTAGAGATACAGTTGAATACCATACCACTTCATCTGTCAGAATAAATGAAATGCCGTTGAAAATTAAATGTTGAATAAAATCTGACAATATAACCATAAAAGAAATATAAAGAAGAAAGCATGCTATTGTTCTGAGCAACTGATATATTATTAAAGAGGGGACTTTGACCTTGATGCCTAGAACATTCTCCTTTAAGAAGCATACATTAACTACAGGTTATGGTACCCTGAACACCCAGACACACTGATGGATTCCTCAATACATGATATTTATACAGTCATAATATTATAAACACTACTTGATGGTTTTAAATTTATGTAAAAAACTTATAGACAAAGAACTAGAAGGGATTTTTTAATAGTGTAGAACAATATGTAAATCCAATAAACCATGCAAATTAATTCTTTCAACAAATCTAAGTGTCTACTCTATGCTGGGTACTGCTCTAATAAATGTAGACATAACAAAAGTGGACAAAATGCCTGTGCTCCTCAAGCTTAAACTGAGGGGAGAAATAATCAAGACAGCGATACATATATAGTAGCAATTGAGATAATGGTAAGTGATATGGTATAAAATGGGCTTCCCAGGTGGCACAGTGGTAAAGAACCCACCTGCCAATGCAGGAGACACAATAGATGTGGGTTTAATCACTGGGCAGAGAAGATACCCTGGAATAATAAATGGCAATCCACTCCAGTATTCTTGCCTGGAGAATCCCATGGACAGAGGAGCCTGGAGGGCTCCAGTCCATGGGGTTGCAAAGAGTCAGACATGACTGAGCACACACACGCATGGTATAAAATTAACCAGGGCAGACTGGCAAAGAGGAATAAGAGTCTGTAGCTATTTAATAAAGTGAGTGCTCTCAGAGTGGAAACAAGCCATGCATCAGTTCTCAGGGTGAGCACTCCAGGGAATGAACCCAGTGGCAAGAGACTCATGCACTGGTTGACTGTGTTTGAGTTTTGGCAAGAAGTCCAAGGCCAGAAGAGAAAAGACAGGTAGGAAAAGAGGTCTAAGGGGAAGCCTGGGGTCTGATAATGGACATACGCTTTGTGAGTCATGCTGTTGATCTTGGATCTCCTTCTGAATATGATGAAGAGGCCTTATGTGCTTTCAGTTGAGCAGTCCTGTGCTAACTGGGAACTGGAAGAGAAAGAGACCCTAGGAAGGATTTCCTGATGCTTCACAGCAGAGAGGTAAGAGACACTGTTAAAAGTTGGTTGCTCACAAAATACAGCTTCAAATATATCATTTGAAGTTATGAAGGCAAGCAATATAAGAATAAATATAATAATACAAGTTTCAAAGAAAAGGAAGGGAAAAACAGGTAACATAAATGAGTCAAATATTCATCCTTCACAACTTCTGCTATAAAGAGATGAAACAAGAAAAGGTGGAGATATTTACAAAGAGGCAAAGGAGTAGGTAGATTAGGATTGAGGAAAGAAGACTTAAATTTCATTTTCTGTCTTTATTTAGTGTGTGGGTTATTATATCTCATTGATGCTTTGTATTAAACTTTGATTTTGTTTTGGTAAAGGCAATTCAAAAATTTAAATACTTAAAGTTTGGTTAAGAGGGAAAAGGAAATTTGTATCAGTTGGAAGGATGTTTTCTGCCTTATCAAGTATGTTCACCACAATTTACCAGGCAGAAAGCCATAGTATTGATCATAAGCATAGAAATGCAGCATCTTCTTGGATTTTAATCTCATTACAACATGTTCACAAAGACTTTTATCTCAAACTTAAAAACACATATATTCAGTATCTGAATGTACAAAGGGAAAAAAATACCAGAATTTTTTCTACATGGCATTGGCATATACTATATTTACAAACACTCTGCATTCAATTAACTTTCAAGATATTTTCCAGTATAGTTTTTTTTTTTCATATGCAATTTAGATGATACTCATTATTAGGGCTTCCCTGATAGCTCAGTTGATAATGAATCCACCTGCAATGCAGGAGACCCCGTTCAGATTCCTGGGTCAGGAAGATCCGTTGGAGAAGGGATAGGCTACCCACTCTATTATTCTTGGGCTTCCCTTATGGCTCAGCTGGTAAAGAATCTGCCTGCAGTGCAGGAGACCTGGTTTCAATCCCTGGGTTGGGAAGATCCCCTGGATAAGGGAAAGGCTACCCACTCCAGTCTCCTGGTCTGAAGAATTCCACGGACTATACAGTCCATGGGGTCTCAAAGAGTCAGACACGACTGAGAAAATTTAATTTTCACGATTAGGTAAGGTTTCATTATCATTTTTGTTCATGCTGAATGACCTTTTAACTCTAAGAACAAAACTGGGTGGAAAATAAGTTCAAAATCCATAGAGCATAATAAAAATAAAATTCCAATTAACATCAGCTATGTCACAATAACCTTCTAAATTTCTCTGTGCTTATCTTTTAATTCTCTTTTCCCCTTTTTTAAAAAATTTACTTTTTATGGAAGTATAATTGCTTTACAGAATTTTGCTGTTTTCTGTCAAACCTCAATATGAATCAGCCATTGGTATACATATAACCCCTCCCTTTTGATATAGTTTGAAACAGCACCAACCAGCTGATAACTTATAGGAAATCAATGAGAACATACTTAAAATCTCTATTTCTTTATTTCATTTTAAAATATGTTGCATGTTCAAAATGGAAACATTTTGACATAATTTAAAGTAATCTAAGAAATATGCCACTATATACTTTGAAAGAAAATTCAGTCTGAGGATATTTTTCAATGTCTATAACAGAATTTCTTACTAATAAAACTGTTCTCAACATCATTCTCCTGGTATAAATCAGGTAACTATATCATGTGTGAAAGTTCATTTTGAAAATAAATAAAGATGAGTTAAATATTTAATACTTCTAATATTTGACAGTGTGTATTATCCTCAAGTTACTTTAAATCACCTACTTTGTTGGTTTGAAAATGAATAAAAGTGTTTATGTTCTGAATGTTAAACATTTTTAAAAAGAGTGCATTATTAACAATTTGTGTTTTACTTTATCTTGCCAACCCTACCTCCCAAATATATTTTTAAAAAGTAAATGAACCAATTTCTCATTCTGCATAAAACATAAATATACTTTAAAGTGGTTTTAGGAAGTTTTTTCTTAATAAAAGAGAAGTGGTACATAAATATTTCATAAACTTTAATTACTAAATATTTCAGAAATTTTCATTTATTGAAGAATGCTTGTCTCTATCATTAGTTTCTAACTGAAGAGGTTTATTATTTTAGTATGAATTTTAACTGACATGAACATTATTCTTGAGCATTTGGAAAGCTTCTATGATATTATGGGATTTCATTCTTAGAAAAGGTTCATGATCAGAAGTTCAAGAATGACTTTCATTCATCTGCTAGAATGGTGATGTGAAATTTTTTTCTTATTATTTTTTAACAGTTTAGAGGAGTAGGCTGGACAAGTAAACGGTAACCCACACTAGTATTCTTGCCTGAAAAATTCTATTGACAGAGTCTGGTGAGTTATAGTTCATGGGGTCACAAAGAGTCAGACATGACCGAGCAAATGGGCACACACAGTGGAGTAGCTCTCAGATTCTGGTCAAGGGCCCAGCGAGAAAGATAAGGGGAGGCGAACATGGTTAAGGATGATACCGTGGGACAGTCAAGTGTTAGGTCAAAGGAATAAAAACAACTCGAGCTTAATTTACGTCATCCCCTATTTTATCTGGAGCAGAACCTACAGGTGCTGAAACCACTGGGTTTGCAGGAAAGTGACGTTGTGATACGAACACGCCTCAATTTCTTCTCCTGAAGCCTGTATATGGCACTAGGCTGTCCATGATGGGCAAGTCAGTTTAATCACTTTGGGCAGCCTTGGTTTATACTGTCTTGCTAGGGTAACAGATTTTGTGAGCCAAATAGTTTTCTACAGATGGTGTAGGATTTGAGTATCAAGTTCAATTGATGTTTTTTGATTTGTGCTCATGTTGGAGTACAATTTTAAAGGGCTTTTTCCTTTTTTGTTTAGAAAGAGATATGAAACTTTTGAATAACATGTAATATGCTATATAGGAATATATATTTTGAGATAGGCAATGAACCACAAGGAAAGGCTTATTTTTAAAAACCAATTTCTTGAAAAGATAAATGCCTTACTGAGCAAATCTATGAACAAGGGTCTCACTGGCTGTATTCACTAGCTCACATTCCATCTTATGGCACTGCCTATGCAAATGGAAAGAAATACTGCACAGTGAGTAAAAGGAATCTAGGAGCAATGCATTAATATAGATTCCTTAGCAGAGAATGCTGGTTTTTGTTTGTTTGTTTGTTTGTTTGTTTTATTTCTAAGAGTTAAACAAAAGAGAAAGAGGGAGAGAGACAGAGATGAGGAAGAATGGGAAAAACCAAACAGTTATTGCTATTTCTCATTCATAAATGGTGTAAAACTCTATCAAGCATGCTGAAATATCTATGGAAAGTAAAATGGGAGCTGTGAAGCATTTTAGTAGAATGGAAGCTTATTCAACTACTTAACATACTACACTGAATTTTTGCATTCATACTAAAGCTTACTAGAAACCTGGAGAGGGTAGAAAATAATACAATTAAATTTATTTAGCTAATTTGGACTACAATGGGCTTTAATCCTCAATACTATCAAGCTCTAGTTTTTAAGCTATTAGGAAAAATGGTTCTTTTTAAAGGTAATATATTCAGAATAAACCACAAATTGGCCTTGGAGAGCATGTCCAAATATATACCATCAGCTTCTCATAGAAATTGATGACTATCTGGTGAAAAGAAGGCTGAGATGAATTTTTCAAACTACCTTCACTGTTTTAAATACATTCATTACCATAATTATTATTTATGTGAAAGCACTAAGTAAAGAATTATGTAAATGTAACTTAGTGATGAAAGCATAATTCCTAACAATTATTTAAAATTATCTAAGAGCTTTTAGCTTGTGTATCACCCTATTCACTATTGATTATCCCAGCAATGTGTATACCTGACATTGAGGGCACTAATAATGTAAAAGGAAAGAAAGAAGCCAGAAACCTTCCCTCCACCATCTTATTCTTTATTACATGACCTCCCCCAAACAAATATACTCTTTAATGAGAAAAGCTTCATCACCGTTCCATCATGCCTATGGAAACCAGCATAGGCAGCAAGTATTTGATTCATAAAAATTTGGTCATAAAACTAAACCTATGCAAAATTTATCTTTAGCAAAATATAGTATTGTTTTATTCACTTAATTGGTTAAAAAAAACTAAAACTAAGATAGATATAAGGGAAGAAATGTTACGTTCTACAGATAATATAGAGAAAACTAGTATCCTGGCATAGTATCTACACTTTCAACTGGATGCAGTTGAAATATCTCCCAACCAGGTCTTCATAAATTTTATGAAATTGTGAAGTTTTCTTCACACACAAAAAAATGTTTTAAGAAGAGTAAGAAGATAAGTGACAAATAATGAGACAGTGGAGGGAAAATTTCTGTATCCTCCATCCCCATTAAATTCTGAGGCAACTTTAACATATAGCAGAGGGACTGATAAAGAGTTTCCAATATTATTTCCCAGTTGATATATATTGATTGATCAAACAGTACCGGACAGATATGCAGGCCATTGACTATAAACGTCTCATTCCATTGTCAAGTTAACTATTCTCAAACAAGCAGCAGTATCGACTGACCTAGGTTTGCACTGAAGCAACCCCATTTACTATCTGAGTGACTCTTAGACATTTAACCTCTCTGAGTGGGACCTAAATTAACCTACAAGTGCAATTTCAGCACTTTATATAAATGCCATAGGAAAAGAATTAAACAAGAATACCGAATTACAAGGATGTCATCAGTTGCTGTGTATAAGTCAACCTCCATAAGAGCAGGCATACATTAAGTACTAAAATAGACTAGTTCCTGTTTTTTTTGAAATATAACATTTCTATTCTATGATATCTGAAACATGCTAAGTGGTGATTATTTCTTGTTCTCTAGAACAATATATGGATTATTTTTCTATTACCAAACAAAATGTAATTCTTGACACACCACTGTGTATAATATTATTCTCTGTTACCCCCCTTTAAAAACCATAACTTATAGGAATATAGTCAGTGGCAACTTTCAGGCCCATATCAGACTACAGCAACCAAGCTACTGGCCTTATGTGAAGAAAACCAAGAGGTATATACAAGGCAATACACATTCAAACAGGGAAAGCGCAGAAACACAGATATGTGAATAGAGTACATTTTTTTTTTTCATTTCTGATAGCAGTGTTGAATCTGAAAAATATTTCCTGGAAAAATAGGAAGCCATCATTTGTGAAACGTTTTTCATCAAATTACTGCCAAATAGGTTTATCTTGACTATGGTAAGAGAAAAAACATGGCTATATTTAATCCTATGAAAGAAGTTCAGTTTTCTTCTGATAATAAACAAAGGTTTAGAAAGAAATACAAGTTTTGGGGATATTTCTTTTGTATTTTTTAATTGACACATGTGATTGATCTATAACATTATATTAATTTCCAGTATACAACCCAATGACTCATATTTCTATATATTGTGAAATGAACACCACGATAAGTTTAGTCAACTTCCATCTCCAAACATAATTAGAAAACATTTTTTCTTGTGATGAGAACTTTGAAGATCTGCTCTCTTAACAACTATCAAATATGCAACAAAATATTATTAAATAAGAAACTTTTTTTTTTGAGGCAGTATGTATAGGTATAAGCAAAAGTGGTTTGAGATTGTGGTCACTATGGGTTTGACCACAAGAATATCTCAATTGCTAAAAGGTCACTATACAAAAGTTTTCTTAGGACATAACTTTTCTATATCATGTCTAAAGCTACAGGCTAGTGGTTTGAAGCAGCTGCTAACTTGGGCAAAGAGACAGGAGACAGCTTAAAAACCAGGTGCATGCTTTGATTACCTTGCTCTGCAAAAGTAAATTACCTGTGCTCTTCTGAGTGCAAAAAGAGAACATTTAAGATTTAAAATCCTCTTATTTCTGTTTACTTTGGTAAAGGAAGCAGAAAATGATAGTGAAATACATTACAGAAAACTGTTGTGGACAGCAAAGCTAAGATGGACAGATTACAAAGAGGTTGGAGAGAAGAGCTATGCTAATGTCAATAAAGCACAGTTTTAGTCACCCTAGCACAAGAAGGGCTGGCTAGGGAAAAGTAAGGAAAAATTTTACATTAAAAAAAAAAAGAAATATTTTGATGTTCATCATTACAAAAATAAAAACAAAAACGTCATTTCAAAAAGTAAAAGGTAAACTGAAATAAAAGACTTTAAAAAAACTGAGAATTTTAACTTAATAGAGGAAAAAATGGCTATAATCCTGAACTAAGATATTGCAGCAGTTTAAAACAAACAAACAAAAACAACAAAACAGGCATTGCTAGAAGTTCATAAGTTTAACACAAATAATTTCATTCACCTTTCCATGTCTTCTTAAGACTATGTGTTCTCAGGTTAAGCACAAATTCAGGTGGAGTGGTCTTATAAAAGATAAAGAAAAAATGTTCTTAAGAAACTGAGTATTGCTTCCTTATCTTATACAAGACATGCTAAGCATTATAAAAGCAAAAAAAAAATTAGAATCATAAAATTTCAGTATGAGGACAGAAAAACCAAATAAACAAATAGACTTGGGAGATATACTATGATTTGGGGATGTATACCACTCTACTAGCATTTACAGAAATCATCATAATAGCCTTTCTGTTTGGGACCTATCCATGGTGCTGAACAGTCAGTAGTAATTAGTAAATGTTCTTCTACTACCCTTTAATTTGTCTTGTCCTCTTGACTTGAACTATCACTTGCAACAGTTATTTATTAAAAAAAAAGTAAGTTATCTGGCATTAATTATTACCGAGGTAGATTTAATGCCCAGATCCACATCAAAGGTGGCTTCACCTTCACCATTTACCAGCTTCATGCCCAGATAAGAAATTATCCTGACTCTCACCACCTAGGTCTTATTGTTTAAGGTGAGTTAAAAACACAGAAAATTCAACATTTCTAGTGGATTAAGTAAAATCCTAATCTTTAGTATATCTTCTACAAAAAAGACCAAATGCCCACTTCATTAACAAAGGAACTAAAAGCGACATAAACCACATTCACTTTGTCTAGTCGTCAGCATCTATTGAAAAATTATCTCCTTGCACTGTTAAGAGAAATTCCAGGCTTCCCTGGTAGTCCACGGTTAAGACTCTGCCTGCCAAGGTAGGGACATGGGTTTGATCCTTGGTCTGGGAGGATCCCACTTGCCGCAGGGCAACTAAGCCCATGTACGACAACTACTGAGTCCACTCGCCACAACTTTTGCAGCCCATGCACCTAGAGCCTGTGCTTTGCAACAAGAAAAGCCACCACAATGAGAAAAGCCCAAGCACTGCAATGAAGAGGAGCCCCCGCTTGCTGCAATTAGAGAAAGCCTGGATTCGGTAACAAAGAGCCAGCACAGCCAAAAATAATAAATACACCTTTACAAAGAAAAACTGTGAGAGCAATAGTTTTTTTATCCAGTTTACTACTGGCTCAGACAAAAGTCATGAATAAACAAAGAAAATGAAGATTCAGGGCCAGGGTGTTACTTCAATCTGTGTCCCTTAGTAGACTTGAGTATTATCATTAGAAGTTTCTAAGCTTTAGTTTTTTCATTGGCAAAATGAGTGGGATAAAAGGATGTTATACATAGTAAAGATATTATCTCTGGCAGTTATTTTTTTTTTAATGTAACGACTCAGGAAAAATAAGACTGAAGTAAGAATAATTTCTGAGGACATCTACATCTGTTAAAGCTGAATGCTGCCTGGAAGATAAGGTTATACTTCAAAGACACAAGGCCAAATTTAAATGGTTTTAAATTTTAAATAATGAGCTTTCAAATAAATCTGAGGAGAGGCCACCACCTGAGGAAGAAATCAACTACTAACTCCAACAGTTTCATAGGATCAAGACAAGACTATATGCTACTTCAATGAATTTTTAGTATTTTTTTTCATCAACCAGACAGACAGAAAAGACAGACAGAAAAGACTAGAGCCGAACTAGCAGATAGAAGCTTCAGATTATTAAAGTTTATGGAGTGGATGGTAAAATTCTTGGAAGGAAGCATTTGCATATACACTTTCCTTCCAAGCTCACTGAACAGAGGCAATTTAGCTAGGAATGGTCTGTATCCTTTAAAACAAAGCTAGCTTCATAAAATCTTGGCAAAGTATATAGAGCCTTAAAGCAGATATATAGTGATACTATGTAATTTGGTTAGTCCTTCTTTATTATTGGCAGTAAAACATTAATTTATTGAAAGACTGAATAGTAAAGGTCTATTTAAAAAATAATTATAATTTTCAAAGAAATTAGATGGTCATGATACTCAAGAGATCAGTAGCTGTTATTCTAATTGAAAGTCTTAAGCAATATCAAAAACACCATTTTTACTACATATGAGGTCTACTGAGGCTGAGTTGGCTGCAAGCCACCAATTCAAGACAAACTGAGACTGGATTTGAACATAGTTATAGCACTAGCTTTTCTGTTTGCAAAAATGATTGCAGGTGATTTAAAATAAAAGGCACATATGCAACATAGATTTGAATTGAAACAAGGGAAAATATTTAGTAAAGAGCAGGAAGCGATAATCATTATGACTTAAACTTTTAGCTCTGATGTTCTTGATAGGCAGAGAAAAAGAGGAACTAGGACCATATGTCATTTTCAAACAAGCCACAGATATTTTTGACTGTGGCCTTTGCCTGTGCTGTTTCCTTGAACTAGAATGCCTTTCCCATGTTGCTTTGGTTACTGAGGAATTACATACATTCTTCAAGTCCTAGTTTGCAGATACTTTCTTCTATTAAAGCATCTTTACAGCTCCTGTTGTGATTTATACCCATGCCTTGCATGCATATAAGACTAATGCTTACATAATTTTGGGTATTTATTGATAGGAAAAATCATTTAGGTTACATGTCTGCCTTTCCATCTAGCCTCTAGGTTCCTCAAGGAAGAAAGCCATTTCTTAAAATAAGTATATCTGAGTCAGTCATAAAAGTTTAGGGCATTAAGTATATTTTCACATGGAGAAAGATAAAGAGAAACCGTTCTCTTTATCTATTTCTAGAACTTTTACACTGCTCAAGTTGAAACCATGTAACCATCAAACAATGATTCTCCATCCCTCCTAACCCCACCCTCCCCGCCCAAGCACCTGGTCATCTTTTACTTGCTATCTCTATGAATCTGCCCATTCTAGATGCTTCAAGTGGAATTATACAATATTTGTCCTTTTTGTCTGGCTTATTTCCCTTAGTATATTTTTAAGGTTCATCTATGTTGCAGCATATACTAGAATTTAATCTTTTTTTGTGGATGAATAGTATCTCGTATATATATATATATATATGTATATATATATATATATTCACCATATTTTGTTTATCTATTCACTTGTTGTTGGACATTTGGATATTTTCGACTTTTCAGCTCTTATAAATAATGCTAATATGAAGACTGGTATATAAGCATCTGTTCAAATCTTGCTTCTAATTCTTTTGGACAACATACATAGGAGTGGAATTGCTGGATCATATGGCGATTCTATGTTTAACATTTTGAAAAACTGCCACACTCATTGGCTTTTATAGTGATGAAATGAGACAGGGCTTTCTAAGCACTAATAAACTCCATGCATTTCTCTCAATTTTGCTTGTTTCTGGTCTTTCTCTGTCCTTGTTTGGTTGATGGACTCAGTTCTTTCTCTGGCCATTCAGCATCTACCTGCCCACACTCTTTCCTATTCATCCTCAGTTCCCTCCTCTCACAACTCGAATTGCTTGATAAATTGATAAATTATCAGATTTTGAGGGAATGAATTTTTGGCCCATTCAAGATTCCATATATTATCAAGAGCTTTCTTGAAAAAATGTATTAACCTAAAAAAAAAAGCAAAAACCATACAAAGAAACAAAAAAAAAATCTTAAGATTTTGAAATGTCCCACAATATGTGGAAAGGATGAAAGGGCAAGTGGGTCTCTAACAGCCCACTTAAAGCAATTACATAGTCAAGCCTCTCTCCTGACACACAGTAAGTAACCTTGGACCTTTTTGATAAGCTTGATAAAGCTAGCTTATGTAACAATAATAAGTACTATTAATATTTTCGAACTTTTCAGGTATATTTAAGTACTTTACAGTTATTAACTTTGTTAAACCTTTATAAAACCTTTGTTTCAGGTGACGAAACAGAGACACCAAGAGACTGCATGAATTAGCTAAGGCAATATGGCCAGGAAACAATGGGACTAGCATTTAAATCAAAGCTATCCTGCTCAAGAAACTCTCAGTAACCACTACTTGACATCTCAGCCAATCCATTGGCCTTAACTTTCAATTCTATACCTACATGCCTTACCTGCTAGATTCATTCATGCATGGTCAAGTTTTCTCACTTTAACACATATTTCTGGAATCCCTATTATAGACTAGAAAGTGAACGGTGAAGGACAGGATGAGGCGTTCACAGGTGAGGACAGCAGAACTAATAAGGAACTAATTACACTTCTGTGTGAAAGGAATCACACAGACAGACAGAAAGCAATTTAATGCATATAACCGATAGCCATTATGTATTTATTGAAGTCGTCTATGTATACAGCAAGAACTTGAAATTTAAGAAGCGAAAATAGTTTCAGTAAAGAATTCCAGCGGAATAAAAACAATCTTGGTGAAGTATAAAGCTACATTTTAGCCTGAATTATTCAGATATTTGTCTCTTTCTTCTAATCCGTTATTTGTGAACTCAGAGAAATAAAATGCTAGACAGGCTCTAAAATCAGCAGTGGGATTCAGTTCTTCTCCATATAGAAATTTTTGATCAATATGTTAGCGAACATACAAGATTGATTGCTATGAAAAGAAGTTATTCATCAAAGCTATCATCCTTCATTTAACTTAAAAAAAGAGATGCCTTTATAAATTGTCTTTTTTTTAAAGTCAAACTCTATAAAAATCTCTGTATCCACTTCAAAAGAAAATGGAGGATGCAACAGTTAAAACTTTTGAAACCATCAGCTTAGTCACAGATGACTATTTTAACAATTCCTAACCAAAACGAATGATTTACAATATGTTGCCCAATTTGAAAATGAAAACATTCAGTATAGTTAACAGTAGCAGTGAAAGTGAAGGTCTTAGTCGCTTAGTCATGTCCAACTCTTTGCGACCCCACAGGCTGCATTGCAGGCAGATTCTTTACCACTGAGACACCTGGGAAGCCCTTTAACAGTAGCAGAGGTTATACTATTCTTTCTTACCAAGTCTAGGCGTGCCTTTGTACTTACTGTAAGGCCATTTTCCTTTCTTCAGCTTCATTTATGCTACATCAATATATCTGCCTGTAACAGCTACCAAAATACTTCGATCCCAGGAGAACAGAGCACAGCGGGGAAAGCCTGCAGGGGCCGCCATGCCTCTCCCCTACAAACCAGGGAAAACTCCAAGCATTCAAGCACCCTTCAGCTTAAGCTAGCCAAAGAAAACAGTCAAGACGAGAGCTGGACAACTTAACAGGCATTTTTTTTTTTAATTTTGATGTTTAAAATAGTCAACCACATGCAACATAATTTAAATATTAAACCTAATTTCCAGCTTCATTCAGGGCTTCCCAGGTGGCAATGGTGGTAAAGAACCCATTGCCAATGCAGGAGACACAAAAGACTCGAGTGCGATCCCTGGGTTGGGAAGATCTCCGGGAGGAGGGCATGGCAACCCACTCCAGTATTCTTGCTAGAGAATCCCATGGACAGAGCAGCCTGGCGGGCTATATACAGTCCATGGTGTCACAAAGTGTTGGACATGGCTGTGGGAGTATTCTTTCACAATATCAGAAGCTTAACTCAATCCTGATTACTTCCCATAGACAAAGATGATGAAGAAACTCAGTTAAATGCATTTAAACTGATGTGATGTAACAGAATCACAGGGAAGGCAGTTAACAATATAAGATGCACAGCAACCTTAACGCATTGGTATCCAAACTGGCTGATAATGAAAGCAAAATAACCAATGTTCATCACTTCTGGGACAAATGAATGTAAACATCAGACTGCAGTTTTTGAGCTGTTTTCTGTTGTATAGAAGAAATAGAATTGGATTTCAAGTCAGTGAACCTAGGCCTAACCAATTCCTGGCTGTGTCGAGTAAATTAATCCCATTAAGCAACAATTTCCTCATCTATAAAGCGCAACTAGAAGTGAAAATACTTTTCCACCTTTCCTCTCAGAGTTTTTGTGAAGCTCAAGAAAGAGGGCTTGAGAAAATATTTTTCATAAATACAGAGTGTCACTTAATTGCAAAAGGTAAAAGTATAGAATAAAAGTTTTATTTTTTAAATTAATCTATGGACTAATTTGACCTTATGAAAAATGAACTAACAACTCCAGGCACATCAGCGCCAGAGTCTAACCAATTAAGCTAAGTGGCAGAGGACACCCACCTTTCAAAATAAAATTTCAGGCACATGAAACACAGTAACATGTTTATAATGTTAAATGAGGTGTTTCATAATTAATTTTAAATGGCAGGAGTTTAGCTTATACATTCCCTGGCATTTCATGCTGTATACCGCCAATAGGAAATTAAACATAACACAACACAAAAAACTAGCACCCCGTGTAGAGAAGCTAAGGGCAAAATTGAATTGTCTCCACCTTGATTATTTGGAACAGTGTAATACATGGCCTGAATCCGAGGCAGTTGGCAACCAGGCTGAGATGGGCATCTCACCAAGGGGGACGTCTGACATCAGCATTTTCAGGTGCTTTTGGAACCTAACAGTCCTTGCTGAAATATCCAAAGCTTTGCGGTGCTTAGCCCTACTAGAGTCACTGGACAGGTGGAGGGTTTTGCTGTTGTCTCCCTTAGACCATTTCAAACACAAATATATAGGTAGTCTGAAATAAAAGAGAAAATAGACTTCTGCTATAAAAACAATTCACTTCAGTGGCTTGTAAATGGATGGTAAGGCATCTTAACATCTTTATGCATTATATCAAGTCAGCTTGAAAACAAATCAACTGGATTCAGACACATGATGCATTTTCAGTTAAGACAAATCTGTGATTGGGCATTCTAGAAAGACTTTGTCATCATTTTTATGGCTCCTTATTGAATGGGAGAAATGATAAAATCTTTCATTATTTGCTTTATCCTTCATGTAGACACATTTTCTATGGCTCCTTCTTAAATGTAGTCATACTTGATGTTTTCAGATGGGATAACTCATTTGGAATTTTAAGTGGCTTTCTTTATAACTTATAAAATGTTTTATTGTACTTCAATAAAATTTTGTTAAGATACTTATATTTATTAAGAGGCAACTAATTATCTGGCATTCTAGGAGCTAAAGAGAGATCAGTAACAAAACCAAAGTCTCCTAGATGGCTCAGAGACATAAAGAATTTAAGTCCTGTCCCTTTTTCTGTCCTGTCATCCTCAGCATGACATATGATTAACTATAAAAAAGACATCTGTTTTAATGTTTCTAAAAATATTTTGAAGTAATATGTGTGTGAGTGTACTCATGTGGCTCTTTGTGACTGACCCCAAGGACTGTAGCCCACCAGATTCCTCTGCCCATGGGGTTTCCCAGGCAAGAATACTGGAGTGGGTTGCCACTTCCTCCTCAGGGGATCTTTCCAACCCAGGGATCAAACCCAAATCTCTTGCATCTCCTGCATGGGCAGGTGGGTTCTTTACCACTGAGCCACCTGGGAAGCTACTCAGTCAGTTCACTCACTCATTCGTGTCTGACTCTCTGTGATCGCATGGACTGCAGCATGCCAGGCTTCCTGTCCATCACCAACTCCGGAAGCCTACTCAAACTCATGCCCATCGCATCGGTGATGCCATCCAACCATCTCATCCACTGTCGTTTCCTTCTTCTCCCGCCTTCAATCTTTCCCAGCATCAGGGTCTTTTCTAATGAGTTGGTTCTTCGCATCAGGTGGCATCAGGAGAAGGGAACGGCAAACCACTTCAGTATTCTTGCCTTGAGAACCCCATGAACAGTATGAAAAGGGAAGCTACTACATGTTTAGAAATGTTGAGGTGGAAAATTGAGAGTAGAGAGGTTTGATGTAATAAATTCAAATAATCTTCATCTTCCAAAAATAATTACTGAGTGTCTGAGATGTACAAAAGCATTTTCCTACAAAGAAGACATAATTTAATTCAAAAGGAATAAACACCTTAACTGGGTAAATTAAATATACATGTAAAAATATGAATAGCACTTCAAGGCAAAATATAAATAATAGTTTTAATAGTTCATGGAAGTGAGAAAAGAATAGGCACTGAACTCAGCCCTTTGATAACTAATGTTTTAATCACAGACCAGGGGAACTGCATAACAGTGGATATATTTACCTTTGTTACATACTAAAAATGATTCTTAAATACAAGTAAAGTCTCAATTAAAGTGATGCATCCTTTAAAATATTTATGTACTTAAAATATAAAGTCTGCACAAGAAACTTCTTTAACAGGACTTTTGACAAGAAATTTTAAAAGAAAAAAATTAGAAAGAGAAGTGATAAGTTTAATATTAAAGTAGAAATATAAAAAATGATATTATATTGAGTATTTCCTATACTTACTTTCCTCACTACCAACAATTGTTTCATGGTTGATAATGAACAGAACTAGAAACCTTTCTCTTGACAGTCAGCAAAAGAACTAAAGTCCACAGATATTTGTCCTGACACACTGTTATGGATCAGTTAATAAGGTTAAATGTGATTTTGAGAGTTATATGACAGCAAAGAATTTAATATCTAGACACTGTCTTTTCCTCTCATTTTCAAAGGTAAGTTTTAACAAAGGAATCTTGCAGATTCTGCTGAAAATTGTTGTGTTGTTGTTTAGTTGTTCCTCTTTTGTGACTCATGGACTGCTAGCAAATACAGATGTCTAAATACCAAATATTTCAAATATTAAACACCTAAAATGGAGTACACTTTCTGAAAGAAGCTGCTTTTAGAAGTGTATAACTCTGAGTGCAGTTGTGTGGCACTTAAACATCCCCTTAAGGACTAAGGTCCTTATTTCTCCCAAGTGCTGAGAATGCTGGCAGCTGAAAGCCACCTGAATTCACCAGAAGCTGAATGTCCAGGTCCCCACCCGAGGCATGGTTAGGTGCCCAATGGCTGGTTGGTGTGCTGGGGAAAACAATCAGCTCACTTGCCTCAAGGATGCAAGGGCCAACTCAGCGTGAGAACACTCAGTGGATCATTTGGGGCCCTTGTTTCAACTGATCAGAGTTCAACTCCTCCTGCAATCCTTATTCCTTCACACCCTCCATAGGCATTGATACTCAGGACAAGGCCCAATAAATTTACAAGCATGTTTTCATCCTATGAGCCATCATCAGGAAACCCTCCTAAGATAATGAGCTTGGAAGACTCCGTTTACTCCAGTATGCCCATTACTCCCACAGTCTACTCAGTGAACTAGTGATATTTATAGCTAAACTTCTCAGGGCATTGCTAGTTATAAGTCACTAAGGTCAATATCTCCTAAACAAAATATACTAAAGCGTTCTTCTCTAAGTTATAACTGACTTGGAAAAAAAAATCAATACAATTAAGTGGCTGTCAAAAAGGGCGATAAAAGTTAAAATCAAAAGATAGAAAAATGCATCTTGCAGGAATAACATAGATAAAAATCAATGAAACCTACAGCATATATCAATAGATAAAGGCAATAAAATAATCTAGTTAGCAGCACAAGACATCATGATATCTTTGGGTAATAGTAAGTTAAAAGTTCAAGAAAATTTAGACATTCTTTGTGATTTCCAATAAGTCAGCTTATACTTTGAATATTTTTTGCCTTATAAAATATTTTTAAAATGGATTGCTTTCTATAAACTCCCTGAAGAAACACTGAAATTGCTATGATAAATTACCAAACATCAATTTCTCATTGATTTCATGAACATGTTTTACCACTCTAGGTAACATATATAGATATATGGGTTTAGTTCTCCCAGTCACATAATGCAATGAAGTTTTATTTACTACCACAAGGCATTCAAGTTGATTTCTGTATATTATTGCCTCCAGTTTTTATTGATGGCTCTCCCCATATCTTCCCTAATCAGTTCTACAAGCATTCACAAACTGGTACACAAAAATCCCATGTTATGCAATTAAATTGTACATCAGCAGTCAACACTTTGCAAATAGCAGAAGCATCAAAAAGCTACCAAATGTTTTGCATCTAGTCACAGAACTTCTTCAAATTGTCAAATATCCATTTGAATATCTATAATCAAATTACCTTGAGTTTAAGATCCACTGCTCCTAGAATTACAAAATAGATTATTTATGTGTTTATATATTATGGCAGTGCCATATAAAAAGGCGTTAGATTTCTTCACTGCTATCTCATTCTGAGTTACCTTCTTCCATACTCATCAGAAGGAAAAAGACAGAAAGAAACACATTTATAATCACAAAACAAAACCCCCAAAGATCAATGCGTGATTTAACATAGAGATAAGTCCCAGTCCTAACCCCTCTCTCATACCACTGTCACTGCCCAAATTCAAAACCGAATTATTTCTTACCTGGATTATCACTACTGCCTCCCCATCAGCTGCCCTGCCAGGCACGATTTTAATCAGTCAAAGTTAGTCATCCTCAAGTGCAGCTTTGTGTGTCACACTGCTGATCAAAAATATTTCATGACTCTCTGTTGCCTCCAGTAAAATTTGCAAATAGGGTGGCCACAAATGGAGGGTCGATACTGGAGGACAGTGAGCCTCTCAGTCCTGCTGCTATAGGGCAGGATCTGGGGCATCTAGGAAGTACTCAGATCAGCTGTCTTCCACTGAGAGCAGTCTCTTTCAATGACCATACAAACATTGTCACTGTCATTTTTGACACATTACTTACAGACTTTACATCCCCAGTTTTGCAGCAACAGTTTTGTGCTGTAACAAAATAGTATAGACTTAAACAACAGAAAGTTACTGTCTCACGATTCTGGAGGCTAACAATCCAAAGTCAAGGTGTCAGCAGGGTTGCTCCCTTCTGAAAGCTGTGAGGGAAGGATTCTGTCCCAGGTCTCTTTTCTTGACTCAGGGATGTTTGTCTCTGCTTCCTAATTATTCCTTCTTGTAAAGACACCAATCATACTGCATTAAAGCCTATGCTAACGACCTTATTTTAACTTGATCACTTCAGTAAGAAACTTCATCTCCACATAAGATAACATTCTGAGATACTGAGGATTAGGACTTCAATATATGAAATTGGGGGAGGGGGCACAATTCAACCTATAACAGCCTCCTTATTTCCACTTTTCCATATTCACATCTTACTCATTCTTCCAGGGTCAATCAGAGAGCATCTTTTCCCAAGTTGCATGTCCTAATCCTCATCTGAGGGTACATCCCATTTCTTTAGATGTTGGTACTGTGGGCATGGATTATCTGTCTGCACTATCCTCGAGGACAATGACTGTCTTGTTTGCATTTTTTTACTCCCAACATCTATCACAGTAAACTGCATACAATGAACACTGAGTATTTGTGAAATTAATAAATCAGCATCCATGATAGGAATGCCTTTGGTCTCATAATACAATGCAGGGGGTAGGGGGGATATCAAATATTCCGAAAGATTATAAACCTCTCGACTTCAGAGTTTCTGACTGGTCATGCCTTTATACTGATGCAATCATGATGGCCATATATAACTGTCATAAAGGGTTTTTTTTTTTTTTTTTTCTGCTTCAGTTTACATACCAGTATGTCTAGATAACAAGATGACCTCTGGAGAAAATTCAGGTTGAAACCAACATGAAGAAGAAGAAATAACAATCATAAATATTTATGCACCCAACATAGGAGCTCCACAATATGTAAGGCAAATGCTAACAAGTATGAAAGGGGAAATTAACAACAACACAATAATAGTGGGAGACTTTAATACACCACTCACACCAATGGATAGATCAACTAGACAGAAAAGTAACAAGGAAATTCAAACTTTAAATGATACAATAGACCAACTAGACCTAATTGATATCTATAGGTCATTCCACCCCAAAACAAGGAATTTCACCTTTTTCTCAAGTGCACATGGGACCTTCTCCAGGATAGATCACATCCTGGGCCATAAATCTAACCTTGATAAATTCAAAAATATTGAAATCATCCCAAGCATCTTTTCTGACCACAATGCAGTGAGATTAGATATCAACTACCGGAGAAAACCATTCAAAACTTCCAACATATGGAGGCTTAACAACACACTGCTGAATAACCAACAAATCGCAGAAGAAATCAAAAATGAAATTCAGTTATGCATGGAAATGAATGAAAATGAAAACACAACAGCCCAAAACCTATGGGACACTGTGAAAGCAGTGCTAAGGGGAAAGTTCATAGCAATACAAGCTCACCTCAGGAAACAAGAGAAAAATCAAATAAATGACCTTACTATACACCTAAAGCAACTAGAAAGGGAAGAGATGCAGAAGCCCAGGTCTAGTAGAAGGAAAGAAATCTTAAAGATCAGGGCAGAAATAAATGCAAAGGAAACAAAAGAGACCATAGCAAAAATCAACCAAGCGAAAAGCTGGTTCTTTGAGAAGATAAATAAAATTGACAAACCATTAGCCAGACTCATCAAGAAACAAAGGGAGAAGAACCAAATCAACAGAATTAGAAATGAAAACGGAGAGATCACAACAGAAAACACAGAAACACAAAGGATCATAAGAGACTATTATCAGCAACTATATGCAAATAAACTGGACAACCTGGATGAAATGGACAAATTCCTAGAAAAGTACAACTTTCCAAGACTAAACCAGGAAGAGATAGATAATATTAATAGACCCATCACAAGCACAGAAATTGAAACCGTAATCAGAAATCTTCCAAAAAACAAAAGCCCAGGACCAGATGGCTTCACAGCTGAATTCTACCAAAAATTTAGAGAAGAGCTAACACCTATTCTACTCAAACTCTTCCAGAAAATTGCAGAGGAAGGTAAATTTCCAAACTCATTCTATGAGGCCACCATCACCCTAATTCCAAAACCCAACAAAGATTCTACAAAAAAAGAAAACTACAGGCCAATATCACTGATGAACTTAGATGCAAAAATCCTTAACAAAATTTTAGCAAATAGACTACAACAACACATTAAAAAAATCATAACCATACATCATGATCAAGTAGGCTTTATCCCAGGAATGCAAGGATTCTTCAATATTCACAAATCAATCAATGTAATACACCACATTAACAAACTGAAAAATAAAAATCACATGATTATCTCAATAGATGCAGAGAAAGCCTTTGACAAAATTCAACATCCATTTATGATAAAAACCCTCCAAAAAGTAGGAATAGAAGGAACATACCTCAACATAATAAAAGCTATATATGACAAACCCACAGCAAACATTATCCTCAATGGTGAAAAGCTGGAAGCATTCCCCCTGAAATCAGAAACAAGACAAGGGTGCCCACTCTCACCACTACTTTTCAACATAGTTTTGGAAGTCTTGGCCACAGCAATCAGAGCAGATAAAGAAATCAAAGGAATCCAGATTGGAAAAGAAGAAGTAAAACTCTCTCTGTTTGCAGATGACATGATCCTCTATATTGAAAACCCTAAAGACTCTACGAGAAAATTACTAGAGCTAATCAGTGAATATAGCAAAGTTTCAGGATACAAAATCAACACACAGAAATCCCTGGCATTCCTATACACTAACAGTGAGAAATCAGAAAGAGAAATTAAGGAAACAATTCCATTCACCATCGAAACAAAAAGAATAAAATACTTAGGAGTATTTCTACCTAAAGAATCAAAAGACTTGTATATAGAAAACTATAGAACACTGATGAAAGAAATCAAGGAGGACACAAACAGATGGAGAAATGTACCGTGTTCATGGATTGGAAGAATCAATATAGTGAAAATGAGTATACTACCTAAAGCAAGCTATAGATTCAATGCAATTCCTATCAAGCTACCAGAGGTCTTCTTCAAAGAATTAGAACAAATAATTTCTCAATTTGTATGGAAATACAAAAAACCTCGTATAGCCAAAGCAATCTTGAGAAAGAAGAATGGAACTGGCGGAATCAACCTACCTGACTTTAGGCTATACTACAAATCCACAGTCATTAAGACAGTATGGTACTGGCACAAAGACAGAAATATAGATCAATGGAACATAATAGAAAGCCCAGAGATAAATCCACGCAACTATGGACACCTTATCTTTGACAAAGGAGGCAAGAATACATATGGACAAAAGACAACCTCTTTAACAAGCGGTGCTGGGAAAACTGGACAGCCACTTGTAAAAGAATGAAACTAGATCACTTTCTAACACCATACACAATGATAAACTCAAAATGGATCAAAGATCTAAGCATAAGACCAGAAACTATAAAACTCCTAGAGGATAACATAGGCAAAACACTCTCTGCCATAACCCAAAGCGGGATACTCCATGACCCACCTCCCAGAATATTGGAAATAAAAACACGAATAAACAAATGGGACCTAATTAAAATTAAAAGCTTTTGCACAACAAAGGAAACTATAAGCAAGGTGAAAAGACAGCCTTCAGAATGGGAGAAAATAATAGCCAATGAAGCAACGGACAAACAATTAATCTCAAAAATATACAAGCAACTCCTGCAGCTCCATTCTAGAAAAATAAACAACCCAATTAAAAAGTGGGCCAAAAAACTTAACAGACATTTCTCCAAAGAAGACATAAAAATGGCTAACAAACACATGAAAAGATGCTCAACATCACTCATTATCAGAGAAATGCAAATCAAAACCACAATGAGGTACCACTTTACACCAGTCAGAATGGCTGCCATCCAAAAGTCTACAAGCAATAAATGCTGGAGGGGATGTGGAGAAAAGGGAACCCTCTTACACTGTTGGTGGGAATGCAAACTAGTACAGCCACTATGGAAAACAGTGTGGAGGTTCCTTAAAAAGCTGCAAATAGACCTGCCATATGACCCAGCAATCCCACTGCTGGGCATATACACCGAGGAAACCAGAATTGAAAGAGCCACATGTATCCCAATGTTCATCGTTGCATTGTTTACAATAGCCAGGACATGGAAGCAACCTAGATGCCCATCAACTGACGAATGGATAAGAAAGCTGTGGTACATATACACAATGGAATATTACTCAGCATTAAAAAAAATTCATTTGAAGCAATTCTACTCAGATGGACGAAACTGGAGCCCATTATCCAGAGTGAAGTAAGCCAGAAGCAAAAACAACAATACAGTATATTAACACATATATATGGAATTTAGAAAGACGGTAACGAGAACCCAACATGCGAGACAGCAAAAGGAACGCAGATGTATAGAATAGACTCGTGGACTTTGTGGATGAGGGTAAGGGTGGGATGATATGGGAGAAGGGCATTGAAACAAGTTAATTATCATATGTCTAATCAATCGCCAGCCCAGGATTGATGCTTGAGGCTGGTGCAGCGAGATTTCCTGGGGGGGAGGGAGGAGGGAGGGGGGTTCTGGAGGGGAAGCATATGTAAACCCATGGTGATATCATGACATTGTATGGCAGAAACAATAAAAAAAAAAAGAAACCAACATGAACAAACAATAGAGTTACATCATTTTAAAATGAAGTCTCCTTTTTGGCATATCTGGGTATGGACTCTAGCAAATTTCCCACTCTTTCAGAATAGTTTACTATTTGGTACATTCTGCTTCCCATAAATCAGCTTAACAGTGGCTGTCCCTCCATGGTCTTTTGGCTATCATTTGTCTTGATGGATCTAAACTTCTGAATTGCGAACTACTGGCCCACAGGTCACTAGACTGAATCAAGTATTCATCTATCATTCAAGGAGAATTTTCTCCTGGTTCCATTTAACAAAATGGGAGCCTCATAATATAGAATACTTTCAAATTATTCTTATTAGCAGCTATCTAGACTGGTACTACCCAGAGCATCTATATGCCATGAAACACTACATACAAAACTGTCTTCTCAGTTTCTTTCCAAAGAATACTTTTTCACTGAGTCAAACTTGGAAATCAGAACAGAGTCTTTCAGGAGATCACAGACCGCTGCTGCCAGGTCTGAGGTCTAATGCAGCTCCCTGGCTGGGGGAGGTCAGAAGGCAGGGCAAAGGCGACAGTACTGAAAGGGGCCCCGTGAAACCCCCTTCCTCTGGAGACAAGAGATAGACTCTGATGGACGTAGTCAGATAGTCCACTCCTTTCCGGCTCTGATCAGCTCAGAAAGCCTAAAAAACATGTAACAAGCTGATCCTCTGCAAACTCTGTTCAATCTTAAAGCTGGTGTGGGGGACATTTGGTTTGTGTAACTAGAGATCATGATCGTTTCAGAATGTTGGCAGGTGTGGGGCAAATCTTCCCGAGGGGATGCTGGTGAGTGGGAAAGCCTGGACCAGTGACAGAGGTCTATGATCAGGAAGTCTGCACGAGGGAAGAACTGCAGGTAGCAGTCTCTACTGATGCTGTCCAGTTGTATAAACATGAGTGCCACTGGACGCACTTGTACTAACCTTAACCCAACACTATAATGTTTTCTAATTTACTTTATTGAGTTATAGCTGATTTACAATGTTGTGTTAATTTCTATTGTACAGCAAAGTGATTCATTTGTGTGTGTGTGTGTGTATATATATATATATATATTATAAAATGCTAATTTTTCCTATTATTTTCCATGATGATTTATAACAGGGCATTGAATATAGTTCCATGTTATACAGTTCCGTGTTATACAGTATGAGCTTGTTGTTTATACATTCTTTATATTATAGCTTGCATCTGCTAATTCTAAACTCTCACACCATCACTCCTCCACCCTCCCATCCCCTTGTTCTCTATATGTGTGACTCTGTTTCTGTTTCATAGATAAGCTCATTTGTGTTATATTTGAGATTCCACATGTAAGTGACATCATAATGGGATTTGTCTTTCTCTTCCTGACCTAGTTCATTAGTATAATAATCTCTAGTTGTGTCCATGTTGCTGCAAATGGCATGATTTCATTCTTTATTGTGGCTAAGTAGTATGCCATTGTATATATATGTACCAAATCTTCTCCATCCATTCTTTACGGTTAAATTGTGTTCAGACTTGGAGCAAGAAGGACATGCTAAAATTAGTTCACAAACATGGCAGGTGTTACAATAACTCAAAGTGCATTTGGAATTTATGTTACAGCTATAGCTGGCATAGTGACTGAACTGACCTGTCTGTATTCATACTTGTGGGCTCCTCCAGTGGCTCAGGGGTAAAGAATCTACCTGCCAATGCAGGAGATGTGGGTTTGATCCCTGGGTCGGGGACATCCCCTGGAGAAGGAAATGGCAACCCACTCCAGTATTCTTACCTGGGTAATGCCATAGATAAAGGAGCCATGGGTCCATGTGTCACAAAAGAATTGGACATAACTTAGAGACTAAACAACAACAATAGTCCATGGGTGAACTACAGTCCATGGGTCACAAAAGAATTGGACATAATTTAGCGACTAAACAACAACAATAGTCATATTTGTACGTCACTGTGTATAACAGCAAAATGCTGAAATCAAGCAAGCCTGGTTCACCAGTGGCCATACCTGTAGAGTGGAATAATATGCACCCATAAGGAAGCATATAGAAATGAACTATGCTAGTGTATAAACATTTTTAAGAGATACTGCCAAATTGAAACAAACAAGCAAAATAACCAAATGGTGAAAAAGTATACATAGTAAGATATGTGCTGTGTTTATTTTGTAAAATCAGAAAAGAAGGGGATAAACCAGGATAATAGCTATATTTTCATATCTGCCTATGCATGAAGAAATTGAAGGCAGTGTGAGAACTGGGAAATTTTTGGCAAGAGACAGAAAAAAACCTTTCCTTCTAGTTTTGATGTTTATTTTAAATTTTTGATCCATTTAGATAAATTATCTAACAAAAATAAAAACTGAAAAATTAAACATGCATTTGGGTATATCAATGTATTTGTTTCATTCCAGTGAGTCCTACAGTTCAGAGATTGTTAAGGAAATTGGAATATTTTAAACAAATTTTCTTACCCCGAGAAATTAGTTATCCTAGGGCACCAGAGATTTGAAACCTAAATAGTATTATACCTTCTTTCTGCTTTAATTCTTATGACCAATCCTTTGTTCTGCAATTAATCACCAATGCTTTATTTGAGAGACTAAAAGTGATTTATATGGCTCTCTTGCCCCCTTCTAGTTACTGCTAATGACTTGTTTATACAGTTTCAGCATGGGTTAGTCTCAGCTGATTATTTCAGAGCTCAACTAACGCTATACTGTTCCCAGACTACCAATATCCTCAGTTATTAGGAGAATCTTTGAATAATTATTTTACATTATTAATCACTTTACAAAGGTTTCTTGGTACCAACTGTGATCTTTAATCATTAACATTCATACATATCCTGAATTGTTTACCCCAATAATCCAATAATAACTGGGGCTGAGAATTCACTATTCATTTATCACCTAGAGACACTGTCCCCTAGAGGGGTAACTATATCTAAGAAGAAAAATATAAAATTTAAATTTTACAAGTATGGAAATCAAAAAGGCAAAGGAAAAAAGGGTCTGTTTTATCCAATGGCTTGACACATATCATTGAGTTCCTCTTTAAGTCTTTTTTTAAAATGATATTGAAGTATAGTTGCTGTCCAATATAAGTTTGGGTATACAATATAGCAATTTGCAATTTTAAAGGTTATTTTCCATTTACAGTTATTATTAAAATATTGGCCATAATCCCCCTGTGTACAATGTAACCCTCAAACCTTTAAATCTTTTAAGTCACTTCCTGTTTTTAAATTCTGAAGCCCATCACCTCACTGAAGCACTTCATCACCTCCTGCTTAGAGCACTGGGACAAAACTTCTCTGATTTCTTCCCTCACATCTCTCAGTACTGATGCTATTCTTCCAGAAACAAAACTAAACAAAGAAAAATAAAATAAAAACGCACTTGAATAATCTTATCTTTTATTTTTTGAGCCCACAGGAACTCCTCTGTTTATCTATAAAATCCTCTACATACCAACTCACTCTATTCTGAATTCCCTATAACCTTTCTCTTTTCCTCTCCTCTTCTCCAGTCTAGATTTCTAGGATGTTCCTTCTACACTGAACTTCTCCCAGGGTCCTCTGCTTTGATTCATTTTGTTCCCTTGCTCTGGAATGCCATATGTGCATTAGTCCTTCAGTCATGTCCGACTCTTTGTAATCCCATGGACTGTATCCCACCAGACTCCTTCTGTCTGTGGGATTATTCAGGCATGAATACTGGAACGGTTGCTGTTCCCTTCGCCAAAGGATCTTCCCAACCCAGGAATAGAACCTGGGTCTCCTTCTCACTGCAGGCAGATTTATACTGACTGAGCTACCAGGGAAGCCCTTGAATGCCATACGGACCTACACAAATCGATGACTTAATACTCAACACTTGTGAACCAAATCCAACCTGCAGATGAATTTTGACAAAACATGCAAAGCATGTTTCCTAGGAAGATGTTTAATAGAGAGACCCTGATTCTAGGTTATCTTCACAGTTTGGGAGCTCTAACAGTGTTGGGTCTCTATTCTATAAAGTTCATTACCCACTGACTAGGGCTCAGAATCTATCTTGGTTATAACTTAAATGGACTCCCTAGTTCTCAAAGGTCTCTCCTCTGGTAACCCTTTGAATTTCCTACCCCTTCCCCCAAACCTGGTGCCATTCCTTGAGGCCCATTTAAAATCTTCATTAATTATTTTGCCTTCCATTGATATCTTATAGTCCTAGAAACAGTCAAATTATATAGAAAAATAAAGTAAAACTTCTTTGTATCCAAAGGAATCAAACAGTTATGGGTTGCATTTTATCCACTTATTTTATCGATAAGATTTGGAAAATATTTTAGTTTTGGTTATAATGGAGACTCAACACTACTCCTTCATGCTTTAAGCAATGCTATAAATTGGAAGAAATATTCTGGGGGCATGTTTGCCAATATGTCTAAGCTTCTTAAAATCAGATGTAACTTTGGATCCAATAAATACATTTCTAGAGCTAGATTTTAAAATAATTGTTCCACTAACAAGCTAAGATGTGTGGATAAGGATGATCACAACATTGCTGTTAATAGCAAAGACTGGAAACAAAATAAATGCCCAATAAGATGAGTTGGGTTAAATTATGACACATCAATACAATGGTCTACTACATAACAATTAAAATTGATCAATATAGAAAGAACATTTCAATGTATTATGAAGAATGTACACAGAACAGGTTATATTGTCCATGTGTGTGTTGTGTATGCACTGTGTATACACATATGTGTTTCTGATTCTTAACTGACATGAACTTGCAAGCCAGCTAGTGAAGTTGTAGATGCTTATTTTTATAATGAAACTCTGTCAATCCCTTTAATTGTATATCTCCCTTGAATACAAACATCATAATAATAATAAAAAAGAAAACTAAATTGGAGACTAAAGAATTTAGAGAAGGCCCTTGAGTTGCATTAACTAGAAGGATGTTTCTAGCAGAAACTGTACACCTTAAATGATTACCATTTTTTCAGTGCACGTGTTCAAAGCTGTACTTGACTTGAATTTACCCTTAGGACCAAAGAAGGAAAGCTATGAATATAACAGAAGATTTCACTTGAGGTGAATCATAAACTTAATTGTATCTCTTCATTTTAAAACATTAAAATGCCAGCATTTGCATTTAAGTTCTGATTAGGGGAAAAAATGAACCTGCCTATTTAGACTTTGGATTTATACCTATACCTGGGTATAAAAACTCCCCTACTCTGTCTTTCTTTAGAGGGAACATCTGACATAAAGCAGTCAAAAGTCATTAAGTGACTGACATTGACATAACTTTGCCACAAGCAACTACAGCAATTACCAGGGCTGATTTGGGCACAGCTGAAGCACCTTGATAAGGCAGCGGTGACAAATGACACATCACACAACCTGAATGGTTTCATCAGTGCAACACTAAATCAGCATGTATGTCTCCCACACTCTCATCCTGTCAATAATAGAATAATCAAACAGAAAGGAAGAGGGTTTCCTCCCATTTCTGCTGACAGCTAGAAATGGAAATAAAGTGATACATGCCCGTGTTGTGTCTTTCAAATGTGTTTTAGCCAAGATGGTTTCCATTTAGTATACCATAAACCACTTCATATTTTAAACCAGCATGGTTTACGGTTAATAAGCACCAGATAAGAGGAGACTGCATTTATTTGATTGCTCATGTCTCCAGGAACAGTGATGTTTGATACACTTAACCAAAATACCCTAAATCCAAAGATAGGACACAAAACCAGGTCCATCACCAGATGGCGAGACCCAATCTATTTCAGAAAGAATACAATAAATCATGGTCCCAAGATACAAATCTTGATTCAGGGCTTCTGTGAAACAACTATAGACATCATAGTAGGACATTGTTTAAAGGCAATCTTCCCCCCCCGCCCCCACTCCCAAATTAGTGTATATGAAATAAAAGTGAAATCTTTCTTCCACATTCAGCCTGATGAACTAAAATTAACCCTGATTGATTCATAAGTGATCACAATGTTTCAATACTTCCATTTCACACCATGGTCTCTTGTCTAGGCTTCATGCCCCACAGTACCAGATGACGCACCTACATCTTCTATCCTGTAATTCATCTTCCCAGTAAACCTCATCCTCCTACCTTAAACTCTGTATTTACATTTACAAAAAGAAAAACCTGAAAAGCAAGCAGACAATAAACGCTTACATGTAACATTGTTAGGATTGGCTTACTCCAATATTGCTGAGTCCAAGTTGTAATCAAATTGCCCCCATGTTGTGGGAGAAACAAAGGTTCACATAAAAATCAAAAAGTGAAAAATCATACATGTATCACCTGGAAAAAGTCAGGAGAAGCTCTGAAATGCTTTCTTAATCTTTTTTGTCTTCTGTTGACAGAGATTACAGGGATAACTTCCGCTTTCATGGCCATAGCCACCATGCTTGAATTTTTAAACATTAAAAAATAGTGCTACATTCAAAGAAAATACACTTTACCTTGGGCTAGAATAATAGAAGTGGGAGGGATATGATATGGAAGGAACGTTGAGAGGTCATTAAATCACTCCTTCGTCCCGGGACAAGGCGATATTAAACAGTCCATCGCAAATATGAACTTGTCCTTTTCTAAAACCATTTCATGTCTGCGATATTCTGCTATCTAGAATTGAAAAATTAAAAGCCCAGCAGCAATGTAGTTTAGGAAAATAACAACTGGCCACAACTTCGGTGAGAAATGACCTGGAATTCAAAGTCTCCCACTTTTCTTGTATTTTCCCTTAGAGAACTGGCTCTGACCTCAACCCCTGGTATAATAATCACCCACTAAGACTGCCTGCCTGCCTGCTGGACTGCACACCTCCCCACCTAACTATGCCAAAACTTCTCACACTCACTGCTTGCTCGTCCAGTCTACTCACAGCATCTTAGAATTAGGCGTCTATTTACCTTTTCTATCTTTGATTTTCAAAAACACTTTCAAGTTTTCTAGGCATGATGCAATTTTAAAACCAAATTAACAAAGTAAACTACTGAAAGATCACTCATTTTCTGTAATACTGCTTTCTGGGAATAGAAAACAAAAAACTAGGCAAGATGTCTAATGATTTACCTCATTTTAAATGTCCTGGGGTCAATATTTTAGCAGAGTCATGAGCCTGTATGATGCAATAATACTAAAAGAAATTAAATGACTTTAGTATCCAACATCTCATTTCACCACCTTCTATTAAGAAACTGTATGTATGTATGTATATATACTATATATATACATGTATATATATTTGATTTTATATAATCTGACTTTATATATATATATATATATATATATATAATCAAACACTGAGAATACTCTGTTTGGGAGAGGTCCAATTCAATTTTTATTTACAATTTTAATGTGCCATATAAAAAGAAGCACATAACATAGGAAACTATACATTTTTTATAGGAAAAATTCAATTTTCACTCTCCTTATTTTATTTTTCCCTCCTCATATCATCAAAAAAACATAGTTTAATTTGTCTCTCAGTGAACTGACATGCTTGCTTAACTGAATAGCAGCTTTTCTGGCAGAGGCCAGATAACTAACATCCATGGTAAAATCATTTCCAATGTTTCTTGGACTCATGAAAAAGCAGCTTCAGACACCACAGACTCAGTAGTTATCTCCAAATATTAGCTGGAATATATTCAAAGTTTTTCTTAAGCTCATATGCAGCTGCTAAAATGTGTTTGCACACCACCAGCCACTTGGAAATAAAAATAGCAAGAGCCCACTTCTATTAGATAAATGCATAGTCTCTGACACTTGATCTTTCATATTGTTTGCGCCTTGTTCTTCCCTTCAAGACACATTTTCATTAGCTCCTTAAGGGCTTTACTAAGTTAATCATAGAGCTAATTAATTAATTAGAGTAAGCAGAGTGCCATAGTATTCATCTCATTGGATCTCTTCACAGTGAGCTGGAGATTAGAGGTCCATAGGTCAGTGCAAAGATCCCACGTGCAGGAAGAGCATCCGCGCAACCATGCCACCTTAGGGTACACTCCCATTTGTCCATGACTAATTATTGAGTGCCAACATGTACTAGGCATGTTTGCATGTGTGTATTAAGTTGCTTTAGTTGTGTCCGACTCTTTGCGACCCTATGGACTACAGCCCGCCGGGCTCCCCTGTCCATAGGAATCTCCAGACATGAGTACTGGAGAAGGTTTTCACACCCTCCTTGATGTACTAGGCAGCAGGCTGGAAAAGATGATGAAATACATACTTGACTAAAAGGATATGGGGATCTTGCATTGATAGTTGAGACCTGCATGTCATTGGGGTGGTAGCCCAGTTGGATAACTGTGACAATGAGACATGAGGGTAAGATGTTATGACCATCAGGTGTGTCAGGTAACACAGGAGAAGGAAAGAACAAAGTCTGCTTCGTGGTGATGCTTGAGCTGAGTTTGGGAGGGCCAAGTAGGAGACAGCCCAGCAAAGCAGAAGCAACTTCCTAGAGAGAGGACAGAGCAAACCAACTTTTCAGAAAAGCTGAGTTTGGTTGGATGTAACTATGATCTGGGCTTCCCAGATGGCTCAGTAGTAAAGAAACCACCTGCCAATGCAGGAGACCCAAGTTCGATCCCTGGGTTGGGAAGATCCCCTGGACAAAGTAATGGCAACCCACTCCAGTATTCTTGCCTGGAAAATCCCATGAACAGAGGAACCTGGCAGGCTACAGTCCATGGGGTCGCAAAAGAGTTGAACACGACTGAGAGACAAAACAACCACCACTCTAGAGTCTGAATGTGTAACACTGGGTTAGGAAGTTGAACAAAAGGCAGAGGCATTTCATGTTTAGAACTGTGGACTTCATTCCTTTGACTGGTGTTTGTCAAAAGGCAGCGCATTACGTGTGTCACAGGCCCTAGGAGATGCTTTGAGGGAAAAACGAAAACAAAAGCAAAACTCTTCTTGTTTTTGCCTGTTTGGTCAACAGTCCCTACTAATAAAGGAACTGAGAGGTCCTACAGAAAAGACAACAACTGGATTATGATTCACTCAGCTCGTCAAACACATATGACTTTGGAACCCCCATCCGTAATTACAGTGCAATTACAACAGGCTGAGCTACCTGTTTTAGGGAACATACTTTGACAAATGATGCCACGGTCACTGAGAACCGACTGAAAGACCTTAAGCAGAGGGCTTTACAAGGACCGCTTATGTTGGACCACAACACTGGAAAAACGAATGGGAAGGAAACTGCAGGTAATGAGGCCAGGCAAAAGGCTTTGCTCTTTAAAATCAGAGAGCCATAGGGGATGTTTTCTAAGATCCTCTCAGTGTCACCATCCTTAAAAATACAAATAAAATCATTAACAGATTGATTTCATAATCATTATAACCATTGCTACAAATACATCATAAATATTTTGATCTTTGAAGTGCCTTTAGTCTTTTTAAAAGGCTCCCGTAGTTTGAGCTATTATAATGAAGCAAGCAGAGACTGTAAAACCATTACTGAAACACAGTACTTTCAAGCATTTATTACACTTGGAGACGTATCCTTAAAAATCACACAATGTACTTAAAATATTAAGGCTGAATTACCTTTCATACAGATTATTATCACTGTTCTTTCATTTTAGCTTTCCCAGACTATTATGCATCATTACATCCTGCTGGTAGTGTCATATTCACTCTCAGACATAATTTTTATGATGTTTCAATCAATGGTCAGGACTTAAGTCATAGTTATGGGTTTCCCTGGTGGTTCAGATGGTAAAGAATCTGTTTGCAATGCAGAAGACATGAGTTCCATCCCCGGGTTGGGAAGATCCCTTAGAGAAGGAAATGGTAACCTACTCCAGTATTCTTGCCTGGAGAAGTCCATGGATGGTGGAGCCTGGAGGGCTACACTCCATGGGGTCACAAAGAGTCGGACATGACGGAGCAACTAACACCGTCATAGTTGTGACTCCCAGTAACATATATTCATTATTGTCAGACAATTAATATTTTTGAACATAATTTTTAAAGGATTTCAGGTAATAATTTAAATATCTTTAAAATTAATATTACCTGCAGGAACTTGTCTCAAACGAACTAAAACATAGCAACTATAACATTGCTTCTTTTTTGAGTCCCACAAGGGAGTCTAGGTGAGCACTGAATCCTTTGCCATTTTAAGAGGCTTCCCAGAGTCAATAATCAGGGTGGAAACCTCAGAGGAGCGGCTCTACTGGGTGTCACCCGGTTACATTATAAGGCTTTATTATTGGCAAGCAACGTGACTAGCAGCTAGTAAGGCCAGGTTTATTGGCTGTAAAAGTATACATCCCAGAGGAAGGCTTAGCTGCACTCAAGTCCTTAATGGATCACCTGTTGGCTACACTTCCAATTTAGTCTCATTGTGCAAACTCTAAGAGAGTGTTCAAACTACTGAAGCTGAGAGCAACAAATCAGGTAACCACAGCCTTCCCTCCTTGAAATTAATAACAGCCTACCAGACAAACACATTGCTAAATACTTTAGAGTAGGCAGGCATCTTTTGCTAATCGTGAATTAACATCTGGAGCAGTCTCTAAGTAAACTAATCAATATATGCCCTTTCTTACCTTCTTTCTTCCTTCCTCTCTCTTTCTGGTCTCTTTCCTTCTTTCTCTTTCTTCTTTTCTTCCCTCCTTCCTTCCTTTCTTTCTTTCTCCCCCCCCTCCCACCCTCTCTTTTTTTTGTTTTCTTCTTCCCATAGAGCTCTCACAATTCTACCTTAAAGTGACCAGGTTGAGATAACTGATACCACAATCCTTTCTCTTGCAAAAATGCTAACCTGGAGTTTCAATGACCCCTTGTTTGTTCTCCCTTCCTTGGATCTGAGGATACCCCTCCAACTCCTCTTCAGCCCTGGCCTTGGCTTCATCACTTCCTCAGGGAAACACTACATAACACTGGGCTCTTGCCATCCCTGGCCCGTGCCTCCAGAGCACGTCCACCTATTCTGTAGCATGGTCACACTAAGAGTCAATTAAATAGCTATTTTTAATGATTTGTGGAAATGCCTGTCTTCATGGGGCCTGGTGTGCAAAGGTACTTGGTGAAACCGTATTTGCTAATTGACAAACTGCTTGCTTACTACTTCCTCTTTTCACTCTCTCAATTTCTCACAATGAATATATATGAACTGGTGAGAGCTGCTATGAATTTTAGAAGCAGAGATTCTAGAAAAGTTTGGGAAATGCAAGAAATTTTAAAAAATGAAAAATCATAGTTTTGCGTAAGTCTTTTAATTGGTCAATTCTAACTCCAATAGCTGAGTTTTCACTGATATCAAGATGTGGTTCATGAGGTCTTATATAACTTAAAACCATTTATGTGAATAGGTGACAATGCTCAGGAAATGGTCAGAAAAACCATTATAATATTGCAATCAGCCACCAATTAAAATAAATAATTTAATTTAAAAAATTTCAGAACTTTACACAAAAGGATAGAACTCACCCTTCATGTAAGCAGGCATTGGTTCTATACATTAAAGATTTTCCAGAATGATGGATTTCATTTTCCTCTTCAAGTCACCTGAAATTGTATGGGTTTCAACACTAACAATTAGAGGTATTCTAACAATTTTACATAACATGACTTTGGGAAATTTGTTTTCCTTTTCTATATTTATACCTGGCATATATTAATATTTCAATAACCCTTAAAGAGATAAGAAAGTTTTAGTGTAGCTACACAAGCAGCTTTTATTTACGCTAATCTCAGGGTATATACATACTCAAACAGACATGAAATTTTGACCAAACAATGAGTTATGCTGGACTTCCCTGGTGTTTCAGCGGTTACGAATTTGCCTGCCAATGCAAGGGACACGGGTTCAATCCTTGATCAGGGAAGATCCCGCATGCCTAGAAGCAAATAAACCTGTTCACAACTACTTTAGCCCATGCACCTAGAGTCTGTGCTTCAGGACAAAAGAAGCCATTGCAATGAGAAGCCCACAAACAAGTAGAGAGTCGCTGCAACTAGAGAAAGCCTGCATGCAGTAACAAAGACCCAGCATAGCCAAAATAAAATAAAGAAATAAAAGGCTTAAAACTATGTTTGAAAAATATATCTACAAGAAAGAAGCCAAGAGGTGAAGAGGGACTGAGTATATGCAAATTGTTTGCGTGTTTGTTTTCCCAAGTATAGCACTATTCCAAAGAAGTTATTGTGACTACATCTTTCCCTATTTCTAATGTCTTTGAAAGGAAGTTATATTATTATAGGTTATTTAAAGAAATGACTATGAATAATTTAAGTCAGATATCACAGTTAAATTTACAGAGTTAACTGTTAGCAGATAGCATATACCCACAATATACTGGCACTTTCTGGTGGGTAAGAATCATTTTCCTCTAAAACTGATTTACAATATTTCTATTGTTGGTAGTGAATATTTAACATCATGCTGATCTAACTCTGGTGTATTGATTTCAGTGGGAGAAAATTACTAAGCTTTTTATTTATAAATGAAAAAAAACACAGTAAAAACAGAAGATAATGACTTTTTCATGAATTAAAATCTATTTCAGAAATCATCATCATCACTACAATGGTTATCACTTTTTCAGTGTTTCCTCTTTGAGGCACTTTACTAGATGGTTTATTTACAGTTCACTGTTGAAGGACACTGCCCCATGATAACATAGAGAAGTAAGCATTTTTATCTCCACTGATAAAATGAATGCTCAGAGTGAATTTTCACTTTCCAACTAGATTTTCAATGGAATGCTGAGGGATTCCAATGATCAGCTTTTACTGAACTGAATCTAAAAAAAAAAAAAAATCACTAACCACAGCTATAGCTACAAATATCTCACTGATTCTGCATTCAGTCCTAAGAGAACATGATAGACTTACAATCAAATTTAAAGGCTTAGAAAATTAAAAATGTTAGATATAAAAAATATTTGTGTATTAGGAAAATGTGTAGGCAAGAATCTCTAGGTTCAGAAAGAGATTTGCAACTTAAAAGTATCACTGAGGATCCATTTATATGGATTTTTTTTCTTAAAAAGTACAAATAAGAAAAAGTTTTCTCCAGCACTTGATCATCTCCTCCAAATCCAGATGTGGTCAACCAGGGAAGTCGTGTGGAAAGCTACACTGATGATACCTCCAGCTCACTCAACACGCATTATATGTGTAGTGCTTGCCTTTTTTTTTCTTTTTGATTTTTTTTTAAAGCATTTAATCTTTACACTTAGAGAGTACGCCACATGTCTACTTACTAGGCAGGTCCTGACGGGGGCATTACACTGAGCACTTAGTAGGTTTCCAATACATACTGAAAAAATTTGCATCAGTGCTTTGAAGACAAAGTGTTAATCGCTCAGTCATGCCCAGCTCTTTGCCACCCCATGGACTGTAGCCCTCCAGGCTCCTCTGTCCATAGAATTTTCCAGGCAAGAATATTAGAATGGGTAGCCATTCCCTTCTCCAGGGCATCTCCTGACTCAGGGATCAAACCTGGGTCTCTTCATTGAGGGAAGATTCTTTACCATCTGAGCTACTTGGGAAGCACTGATGCTTTAGCAATTGAAAATGGCAGAGACTAGCTTTTCTAATGATTGCTTCATCTTCCTACTCTTATAATACTTAATTTTTTCTCAGTAACAGCTTAGTTACTGCAACTCAGTTTTTAAATTAACATACAATGGAATATTACTTAGCCATAAAAAGAATGAAATAGTGCCATTTCCAGGAAACTGTATACATGAATGTATATGAGCTGTATGCGTGAATGGACCTAGAGATTATCACATACCAAGTGAAACAAATCAAAGAAACACAAATATATGATATTGCTTATATGCATAATCTGAAAAATAATATAAATGAATCTGTATACAAAATAGAAAAAGACTTACAGACACAGAAAACACACTTATGACTATCAAGGAGAAAGTTAGAGAGGGATAAATTAGGAGTATGAGATTAACAGATACAAATACTAAAAAGATAGATAAGTGACAAGGATTTACTATATAGCACAGGGAAATACATTCAATATCTTGTAATAACCTATAATAGAAAACAATCTGAAAAATACATGTGTAACTGAATCACTTAAGCTGTATACCTGAAACTAACATATGTAAATCATCTATACCTCAATTAAAAAAAAAAAGAAATGTAGAAAGCCCTTTACTAAATAAACACATGCTCTTACATATACACATAAATGGTTCTTCAAATTGACCCAGAAACATCTATGTATATGAACAAATCTTTGTATATTAATTTATGGATATGTATGTACACATACACATTCCTAAAGATGCAAGTGGAATTATATGATGCATACTCTTTGTAAATTGATTTGTACATTTATCAATATATCTTGAGCCTCACGTCAAATGAGAACAATTCCTCTCTATGGCTGCATATCACAGTATGGATATACCATAATTTATTTACTATTCTTATCATTGATTAATTATATGTTCTTAGGTTTTAGCTATTACAAAAAATAATGTAATAAAGATTTTTTTTCCTTATATGTTTGCATATTCATGAAAGTTTATACCTAGGAAAAATTCCAAAGGTAAATTCCTGAATTGAGTATGCATGTGAACATATATGTGTGTTTGTGTGTGTGTTCCACCTTGACTGGCTCTCTGAAAATCATGACCTTATCTTCACTCCACAGAGTAACACATGAACTTTCAAATTTAGAATATCTGTCACTACCAAATCCAAGGCAAAAGAAAAACCTTCAGTGAACTGGCTGAGCACAGTGTGGAGTAGATAAAGATGGTGCCAATGAGCGGAACATTTATATTTTGATGACATCGCAAACATGATGGCTGTTTTACTTATTTGCCTTTATCCCATGGTAGTGTCTTTCTATCTCTACTGTATTTGTCAAATCAGTTTCTCATAACAAGGAAAATACTCTGACTTCCAACAAAACTCAGTAGTCTACATGACAGCAAATACCTGCTAGCTAGCTATTTTACACACAGTAGAATATATATGTCATGCTACTCTCTCAGTTCATCTCATTCTTTCTCCTTCCCCTGCTGTATCCACAAGTTCCTTCTCGATCCGTGTCTCTATTCTTGTCCTGCAGTGTAAAGCTGCTATTGGACACAGGGAGTCCAGCTCAGTGCTCTGTGACAACCTAGAGGGGTGTGAAGGAGGCTCAAATACATATACACATACACACACACAAAAGATTTATTCACGCTGTTGTATGCCAGAAACCAACACAAGATTGTGAAGCAATTATACTCCAATTATTAATAAAAAATGAATACCTGCATATTTTATGTTAAAAACCCATTAAAAAATATTTAAAAAGATGCTGAACCCCAGGCACTCTTCATAGGCCTGCAGCTAGGTTAATGGGGATTTTTAAAGCATGAGCTTGTACAAATAAAAATATAGGTTACATACCTGAACAATCACAAGGTGATTCTTACAAATTCTGTAATTTGAGAATGGTTCTCCACATTATTTTATTATTTCAAATATATTTTATTTAGAATAAGTTAAATAAGATATCTCCTCAAATACTTCTCATTTTTGAGTGTGTAGCCAAGTAATTTTTATTTGCTAAATGATGTACAAACATTTCAAGCAATTCACATAGAGCCATATAAGTAATACCATATTCCAAAAGAATACTTAATGCTCAGAGAGAGCCTTTTTTAACCAAACCTTTTTAACCTCTCTCTTATACTAAAAAAAAAAGGAAGAGTTAAAAAAATTAACAAAATGAAACAGAAAAAGGGAAAATAAATAAAAACACACAAACTTTCACAACAAGGTAATTTAGTCTGCAAATACAATACAGCTTACACATATAATACCAATGTGGCTCTGCTCAAGTAAAAACAAAGGGTCCCTAGAAAGTGGCAAAGAGGGAACTGAAATCTTGCCTTTAGGGCCTCAGTGCATTTTTATCCACACCTCCAGTACAATCTTTGCTATTAATGAACCATTACACTTAAAAGAAAAAGCAAGTCACTTGCCAAATTCCACACAAATTCTTCACAGCAGGGCAGACTCTAGATCATGTTTCCTAACCCCGAGGCTAGAGGTTGTGTTTTCACCACTTGAAAAGTAGAGGACAATTTTACAATAACCAGAGAAACTGCTGTCATTTCATTTGAATTCTCAAACATAAGAATGATTTGGGTCAACTTTTAAAGACCAGTATTATTTAGAGAGGGCGTCCCCATTGGCTCAGGGGGTAAAGAATCTGCCTGCCAATGCAGGAGAACCAGGTTCGATCCCTGGGTTGGGAAGACCCCTTAGAGAAGGGAATGGCTACCCACTCCAGCATTCTTGTCTGGAAAATTCCATGGACAAAGGAGCTCGGAGGGCTGCACTCCATGGGGTAGCAAACAGTCAAGACAAGACTTAGCAACTAAACAACAACAACATTATTTAGAGACAAGGCTATCTTAGAGCCAGATTTATATAATCAGACAGAAAAGAGGTCAGTAGTAAGGCTAAAACACAAAAATTAAGTCCATCTGTTTAACAAGCCTTTATTAACATATTTCAGTGTCTGTTGATTTTTTTTGTAAAGATTTGCTGTGAAGAAAATCACTTTATATATGGCCACTCAGTTGGCAAACAGTTTGGAAATTCTTCTGCCTGAGGTACTATGCTAGGAACTTACACAGGACTGCAATTCAAAGCAAAGATCCTACTGCAAAGGAATGATGAAATCTAGTGAGCCAAACCGCTCTATGTCATAACCTGCACTGCTTTATGAAACTCACCAGGAAAAACATTATTGTAAGTCTCAGGAGCTTTTTCATGTACTTGCTTTCTATTCTGTATTGTCAGTCTCTGAGTTCTTCAAAGACAGAGGTTCTTTTTGTAACCAGTCCCTGGGGTAGAGTATTTTCTTAGTAAACTTTTGTCAAAGGCCTAGATGAATGAGTTCCTACCTAATGTTCTCTTTCCAGTACAATGATTCTTAGCTTGGGAATATATTATACATTAAAATCACCTGGTTAACATTAAAAACAGTGAAACTTCCACATGATCACCAGAATTCTGATGAACTCTATTTGATTAATCAGGGCACATGCCTAAGAGTGTTTCTTGTTTTTCTGATTTGTTTATTTTTAATATCCATGTGGTTCTATTTCTTGATTGTCCTGTGTCATTTTAGGAGCTATTCCTCTAAAGATATCGAATTCAAGATATTATAAGACACAAGCAAATAAGGAACTACTGCTGGGGGACATATCCCTGGTGGTAAATATTCTCAAAGTGACATTTCAATTTAAAACATAACTTCCATATAGAATGTGGAAATATTTTAATATCTTTCTATCTTCCTGCCCTCCTCCTTTTTCACCATGAGGTACGATCAGCTTTCAGTGAGAACTCATTAGCCTGGATGACTACAAGGTATAAAGACAAATGCCATGGGTCACTCCAGATATTTAAGTATTTATGAATGACTGAGGATTCTAAATGGAATGAGGGAAAGGAATATATATTAAATTCAAAAGAACTGAGCAGAAGCCTGGGGCCTAAGAGCAGACACAGAGTTGGATAGATGACTTTAGCCTCACATATGTGATGTCAGACCAATGAGAATATACAGGGTTGGCTTTCTGAACAGCTTTGGGGATTGGCAGTAACCTAAATGATTTTGTTAGGGCAAAGCAAATGCCATGATTACAACTAACCAGAGCCACTCTCCATCTGTCTCATTTGCATTGAAAAATGCCCAGCCCAGACCTGAAAGGGCACTGGGGTTGCCTGAAACATCCAGGGTCCCTCACTTTCTTCCTCCACACAAAACCATCCTCAAGCTATTAAAAAGAACATGATACTGCATCTGCTGCAACATGAATGGACCTAGAGTGGAGGACTGAGTGAAGTAAATCAGACAGAGAAGAGGCATAAGTGAGCTTATTTGCAAAACAGAAACAGAGTCATCGATGTAGAAAACAAACTTATGGCTACCAGGGTATAAGAGGAGGAAAGATAAATTAGGAGATTGAGACTGATACACACGCTACTATATAGAAAATAGATAATTAATAAGGACCTATTGTATAGCACAGGGAAGTCCACTGAATACTAAGTAATGACCTATGTGGGAAATAATCCAAAAAGGAATGGAGATATCTATATACATAGATATAGATATAGATAGATAGATATCTATCTATATCTATATATATATATATATATAGATATAAAACTGCATCACTTTGCTGTACAAAACTAACACAGCATTGTAAATCAACTCTACTCCAATAAAAAAAAAACACTGAAAAAAATAAAATAGTTCATTATCAGACATACTCCTCTAAGGTCAATCTGTGACCGAAGTACATGTGATAGTCATTTTTCTAAGAGAATTAATCTATCGTAATAAGTTTTGACCCTTGTCCCCAAATCCTTGACCAGCATATTCTTATGGCACTCACAAATTTCACTTAGTACAAACTCAGCACAATTTCTCCTACAGATAGCATTAAACCTGAGCCCATTTCTCTCTCAGTGGTTGAAAACAAAAAAGATCTTTCTTTCACCTGGCCTTCCCTAGAGCCTTGTAGCAAGACCCAGGTCCCAGTCTCAATTACACTGCTTCCTTTGGATAAGTTGTACAGCCTTCATGTGTCCCATTTCCCTCAGATTCAAAGGAAGCTGATAAAAGGAAAAGTTAATCAATACACCACATATCAGTTACAAAACATTTGTCATGTGCTTTAGCTCATACTACTTTCAACCACCTTTTTTTCATGTGGGCATTTTTGTTTGGCCACATTACAGATGAGTTTACCAGTTCTCAGAGAAGTCCAATAAATTTTTGCGTGAGTGTGCCATAGACTCAAGATCAAATCATAGACTTTTCATTGTAGATAAGGTGCTCTATTTCTGTAAGAGAAATCCAACCCTTGCTCACCTAGGAGAAAAGAAGCTCCTTTCCATTTTCACTCATCTCAGGTGAGTCAAGAGTTGTGTCATAGAACTTAATACACTCCTGCCAGTGCTTCATTTTAAAGAAAAAATAATAATAAACAGAAGTAGCACCTGTCAAGTTCCCTCTAAAGGGAGGAATGTAGATGAAGGTGATCTAGTAGACTGTCTTAATGAGTTCAAAGAGTTTTGCAAAGTAGTCAGATTTATATTCTTCTTAAGTATCCCTCATGCCAAGTCCAGATCTAGAGACAGCTTTAAAAAGGAGCAGAAGAATTTCCCAGAGGTGAATCCTAAGATGTAAATTGTATGCAATGACTACAAAATGTGAACAGATTGAACAAACAGATTGACTCTCAAGGACAAAGCTTGAATTGATATATCCTTCCAGATTCATAGGGCTATGGGTTTATAAAACTAAGTTAACGAATTCTTAATTTCTGCAAGTATGTCCATGTCATGTCTTACTCATTTAGAGAGGATAAAATGAAACTTAACACTTTAGTCACTACCATAGAACTAAAAATACTATAAACATGTTAATCCTTGATTTACTTGCCTTTGCCAAGGACTTAAATTTCTAAATACCTACCTCAACAGACCCTTAAAACATACATATGGAAGCGAGTCAGGGATTGAAAAATAACTCTGACAGCATGGTGAATTGGCTTATAAGTAATTTAAAGGCTCGATTTTACTCTCTAAATTGTCTTGGAAATGAGAATTTTTAACTCAGTGCTTTTGAAAATGTTTGATTTCATAGTTTCTCTCCAGCCTAGGAAACTTTATTGAGCATAATAAAAATAGGTATACTACTTCATATTCAAGAGAGAGAATTTTTTTTCATATTTTTGTCCTTTGAATTATAGAAGTAATGTCATGATCCCTAGGGTCAAAGACACCTGTTTAAAGTTTCTAATGTACAGTGAATGGATATCCCGTTCCTATTCCAATACAACTTTGCACCCTCAATATTAATCTGCACTGCTAATTACACACACACACACACACACACACACACACACACACACCCTTTATTGCTTGCAAAATTGACCTGAAGTTAAAAAGGAAAAGACGTTCATTCTAAGATACTTCCCAAGACAGTAACACAAGATGCAGACAATGAAACAAGTAATGAAGTCAACCATCTAAAGGAATTCTGCCTTTGTTACTTCACAGACCAGAGACATAGTCAAATTACTTAATATCTCTGTCCCTCAAGTAACTCATTGATAAAATAAGGTTATGTTTGTGTGAAAATTAGAAAAGATTCTATGGTATATACATTGCCAGTAGAGCGTGTGTGTATGCTCCATTGTGTCTGATTGTTTGCGACCCAATGGACTGTAGCTTGTCAGGCTTCTTTGTTTATGGAAATTTCTAGGCAAGAATACTGGAGCAGGTTGCATTTCCTACTCCAGGGAATCTTCCTGACTGAGGGATCAAACCCACATCTTTTGTGTCTCCTGTAGTGGCAGGCAGTTTCTTTACCACTGGGCCACCTGGGAAGCCCATGCCAGTTGAGATTAGAGTCATAATTATTCAGCAAAGACTGGATGTACATAGTTATTATTACTGACCAACACTGTTACATTTTACAAAGTACTGTAGCACTTGAGATAATTATAGGCTAATACTGTGGTTACTAAATGACTCAATTAAGAATATAGATAATCAGGATAATCAATTCCCCTAGTTTACTGGGAATTAAGGAACTAAGTTCCCAGGATTCAGGACTTTCAATGCTAAAATTGTTAGAATTCCTAGACAAATCAGGAGTTGGATCCTATGTAAAATAGGAAAAGGGTAGCAGGGTAGAAGGAAACACAAGAGATAAAAATCATTTAGATGCTGTTGTCTTTTGACAATTGTTAACGTGGTCATGAACTGGAAATAACATTACTATCAGCTTTCTCTCTAGTCCACAAGAGCAATCATTCTTATTAAGCTAGACTTTGCCTTAAAAGACTGTTGCCATCAAGACTTAAAACTGGTTTCACTTCAGGTTTTTATTTGTTTTGTGCTTAACACTCTAGAATGTAAATACTGTATAAATACTAGAGCATAGTTTTTCTTAAGTAGGGAATTTCAGGAGCAAAATGGAACCTTTGACCAAGAAGCAAATGGGAATTCTAAAAATGAACAAAGTAATAAGGAGCATTTCTTTCTCATTAGAATACCCAAATATAAACAATAAAGGTACCCCTTAATTTGGTAATCATTTATTTTGAGTACAAAATCAATAATCACTGAATGCCTCTTTCAAACTTATTTAGGACTTCCTTGTCTTGATTTACTTGCTGACCTTTATATCAAGTAAGTTCCTTCGTTACATACTCCCTTCACAATTATTTCATAATTAGCTAAAATAGTCCTGACCAATTCACTTGCTAATTTTGGGAAGGTTCCAAACTATTTTATAGGGCTCTACTATTTTATATCACTACACGTTCCTCATGGCCCTATAGACAGTTTTCTTAACCAACAAGGTCTGGAATACCTTAAAATTTTGTTTCTTACTGTCCATCTGCCTAGCATTAATTATGAATATTGATATCACTATTAGCAGTCATTTTATTTTTTAAAGAACTATGATGCATATGTATTAAAATAAATTCCATACATTGAAGTTCACAGTTATATTTTTAACCTTTGTGAAGTGAAATTTTCGAATGAAATATTCTATAACGCAAAAGCAATTCTCACACTAGAAAGCAAGCATTTAACATTTGGATGGTATCCTTTGCCATAAAAAGAAAACTAAACTCATTTAAGAAAGCAAGTTCCCTCTGTGTTGGTACACAAAGGCAAGGCTTTACAGGCTTCACATAACATTTTCAGGTTTCACTTTTGCCAGGTGTTTGCAAAAATACTGACTTCACTAGCTGCTGGTGTGTCATTCCCCCTCCAGATTTTGTTGATTTGTTAGTATACACATAGATTTTCAAAGTAGGTTTCCTATTCTTTCCCCCGTGCATAATTTCCTTGATATAGAAGTTCCACAACCATGGCTGTAAAAGATGTTTAAACAGAGAACATTTTGGTATGTTTGAAACTGGGATCCATCATTCATTGACATTCCACCAAGAGGCTATATTTAAACCTTTACACGCCTTGCCTTATCAGAGGAGCAGTTTGGCATTTGGTATTTGGAGACAGCTATAAAGCAGCACCATCTGCACCACTCTGTTTCAAGAGGGACATCAATTTTTATCCTTGTTATATCCTGCAGGAATACTCTGCTAAAACTCAGCACTTGCATGACTCAGTTATAATTTAGTCATCTAACTGTGGCCAAGGGTATACGTGGCAGACACAAGCATTTGTGTTCATATCCTTGGTAAAAAAAAAAAAAAAGGCAACAGTTGCTTGATATTCAATAACAGAGGCATGAGCTTTCTAAGTCACACTGGCTGATAAAACATCTGGTTTTGGTGGTATCTCAAAATTTACTTTGGCAATTTGCCTCTAAAGATATATTACAGACATAATTTGACAATAAAAACATTTTTGTTCATTGAGAAGTTTTATATGGGAAGGCAAAATGTAGAGTTATGGATTACATCTGTCATGCATAGAAATTAGAGGTCCAAATATAGAATTAAAGATTGACATCTTTTACTTTCAAAATACATTTAAAAAATTTATTTAAAAAATAATTGCTTAATGGAATCTTTAAAAAGTGACAAAAATAAACTTATTTACAAAATAGACTCACAGACATAGAAAACAAACTTAGTTACCAAAGGGGAAGGGGAGAGGGATAAATCAGGACTTGGAGATTAAAATACACATACTTGTGTGTGTGTGTGCTAAGTCAATTCAGTCATGCTCAACTCTTTTCGACTCCATGGACTGTAGCCAGCCAGGTTCCTCTGTTCATGAGATTCTCCAGGCAAGAATACTAGAGTAGGTTGCGATTCCCTTCTCTAAGGGATCTTCCTGACCCAGGGATTGAACCCGCATTTCTTGTATCTCCTGCATTGGCAGGTGGGTTCTTTACCACCAGCACCACCCAGGAAGCCCTAAATACACATACCACTATATACAGCACAGAGAACTATACTTAATATCTTATATAAAGTATAACAGAAGGTAATGTAAAAAAGAATATATATATATATATGTATACATATGAATTATTTTGCTGTACAACTAAAACTAACATAAGTGAAGTGAAAGTCACTTAATCATGTCCAACTCTTTGAGACCCCATCGAATTCCATGGAATTCTCCAGGCCAGATTCCTGGAGTGGGTAGCCGTTCCCTTCTCCAGGGGAACCTTCCCAACCCAGGGATCGAACCAAGGTCTCCCGCAATGCAGGTGGATTCTTTACCAGCTGAGCAACCAGGGAAGCCCAACACATTATAAATCAACTATATTTCAATGAAAATCAAAGCATTTTAAAAATAAAAATAATTATTAAAGTACAAAACAAGAACTTGTTAGACCACAGAATTAGAAACTAAAAGTAGGAAAGAAAATAACGGATCTAAGGAAATAAACACATAAAAAGGAGGGACATTTACAAATAAATGAAAAAAATGATGATACTAACTGACCTTGACTTTCTTTGAACATATAAAGATAATAAATGAATGGAGGCAGCATGTGACATTCAAATTTTTATTAGTAAGGCACTCTTTCCTAGTTGTGACAGTTGTTAAACACTGGAATGGGTGACAGGGTAAAATAGACTTTCATTATCTAGATGGGTAGACATGTGATGTTGCATGAAGAGAAAAACCATCTCTCAGTGGTCTATCCAAATTTAAAATGCCTTAGCTTTGAGAATTACTTTGAGATTAAATTATAAGTAACTAAAACTATTTTTATTACTTGACAACTTCTGAGTTTCTAATGGTTCCTAGAGGAGTTTGGATAGCTTAAGGCTGAAAAGAATTTAAGTTGTGGTTTCGGGGCTAAAATCTACTTAATATTACTTGACAGTGAGCTTTAACATTTTTAATCTCCTCCAGTCTTTCTCCACATCAAAAAGTACATATATTATTCATATATGATATGTATCCGCTATAACATAATGGGGGCTTCCTGGATGGCTCAACGGTAAAGAATCCGTCTCCAATGCAGGAGACACAGAAGATGCGAGTTCAATCTCCGGGTCCGGAAGATCCCCTGGAGAGGAATGGCAACCCCACTCCAGTGTTCTTGCCTGAGAACCCCCATGCACAGAGGAGCCTGGTGGGTTATAGTCCATGGGATCACAAGGAGTTGGACATGACTGAAAAACTGAACGTATGCATATACAACATATATATTGTATATATAGGACCACATACATCATAGAATTGAGAACATTAAATTTAAAGTCTACATAAAATAATTGGCACAATACCTGCATTATTATTCTGGAGCAGGAAATGGAAACCCAATCCAGTATCCTCACATGAAGAATCCCAGGGACAGATGAGCCTGGTGGCCTACAGTTCACAGGGTCAGAAAGAGTCAGACATGACCAGCGACTAACACTTTCACTGTGTTGTTATTAAGAAAATAATAGCACGCATGGGAAGTGACATGATGAGCTGCCAGAAACCAGGATTCATTTGGATGCTTGTTAGTTTTAAGAGTTCAGTTGTCTTTCTGGTGTTACTCTCTCTTTTTTAAATTACTCCTAATCATGACATATATGTATTCTTATTTAGAGAGGAATACAATTTCTTTTCATTTACAAGACTTCCTCTGGAAGCCTAATATATTCTAGGATGTCACAGACACAGAACAGATTCACATATGACATTGATAACTCTAAGGATACTTTCAGAGAAGCCAGAGATGCTCAGGGCAGAGGAATTGAGGCTAGCAAACCACTGACCTCATTCATCATATTCTGACAACTGTCTAAACAAAGTATCTTGTTTTTTCTCTAAAAGTCATTGCTTCATATGAAAATGTGCCAGGTGAAGGGACAATTTCTAGATATCAATGTGTCTACTTGACTCAGTATTCTAGCATTTCCCTCTAAGTTCCTGAATATTATGCCTTGCATATAAAGAAACATAAGTGTTATACACTTTAAAAAGTAGGATATGCTAACCTAAATTTAAATAACTTAATGACTCTATGTAAAATTATTCCCTTTGGCAGATGCATTTTTATACTGGAGTTAAATAAGTATTCTCGTGCTTCTCAAAATGTGATATGCAACATCTTAGCAAATATCTCTTGAAACAAACAAGAATATCCATATTGTTGAACATTTATTTATTGCCAACATACTAGACTCAGACGTAAGATGTCATTTGGAGAAAGAGGGTTTAGGTCCATACAGTTTGAAAGGGAAATGCCCAGTCCTATAAGTTTAAACCCAGTTTTCCCTATAGAAATTGCTGAAGATGATAAAGGGTTCATCTTGTCTCTATGAAGTTCTCTCAGGGACAGAAGGAGAAGTTGCAAATTCAAAAGCCATAGGTCCTCTTTCCACTCTAAGAAAAATCAAGTTCCCCACAAGTATGCTAATAAACATCACTTGAATATTAACATACCCCAATATATTGGCTGAGTTTGGGGGCAGGCTTTTGTTTTGTTATTTGAGTTCAGTAATTATTGTAAAGTTATGATGCATGATGGCAGGGGGCACAGGGCACAGGGGGCACAGGTGATGGGGAAAGAGACAAGTCTGTTGTGGAGACCAGCATGGGGTCACTGTTGAGCTCTCTGCATTAACAAGACATTGTACACACTGCTATAATTAAGATATATAACTATCAAGGACCTACTTTTAGAACAGGGAACTCTACTCATTACTCTGTAATAACCTAAACGGAAAAAGAATTTTTAAAAGAATAGATACATGTATATGTATAACTGAATAACTTTGCTGTACACCTGAAACTAACACAACCACATCATTGTTAATCAACTACACTTCAATATTTAAAAACAAAACGAAACATGGCACTGTAAAAGAGATCAATCAAACACTGAAAATTCAAAGATAACTTAACCACTAATCAATAAGAATGGATTAGAACCAAGACAGAGAAATATCTTCAGGTGTCTTTATAAAATCTTTCAATTAGACAAACGGGAAAAGGTGAGACATATTTTCAATTTGTTTCTTGCAAGTCAGTTATTGTAGGAAAAGTCTATTGTAACAGATTTAAAATGCCTGAGATCAAGTAGGACTTCTATACAGCTTTCTTTTTCTTAAACTGGAGTTTAATGGTGGTTATGGGCTTCCCCGGTGGCTTAGCGGTAAAGAATTCACCTCCAATGCAGGAGACCCAGGAGACCCAGGTTCGATCCCGGGGTTGGGAAGATCCCCTGGAGGAGGGTATGGCAACCCACTCAGGTATTCTTGCCTGGAGAATCCCATGGACAGAGAAGCCTGGCGGGCTACAGTCCACAGGGTAGCAAAGAGTTGGACACAACTTGAAGGGACTGAGCACGCACACACAACCCGACTGCACACTGCAATTACCTGGGGTGGCATTTACCTGCAATTACCTGCTAGTGGTCCAGGCCTCATGCTGAAGGATTCTGATTTAATTAGTCTTGAATGGAATGTGGGCATTGGTGTCTGTTAATGGCTCCCCAGGGAATTCTAAATGTTCCAAGTTTGAGAACCCCTGATTTAGCCTTTAGTTTGCAGGACTGTGAAGTGATGTGTGTCTGAACCAGAGGAGCAAGGTACCACTCAGACAGACTGGAAACCCAGGCTCGCTCCTTACTTCCATATGCAATGCCCGGTTCGGATACATTCCTCTGGGAATGAGCTGGGTGTCTGTGGTTGAACAAATTACATTAAAGGAATTCTGAATTAGGGTCTGAAAGAGCTATTTGCCTCTTTCTGGTAGCTTAATCTGTATAATATAAGCGAGTAGGAATTTGCAGCCAGGACTTATACACTGTGAAGAAAGCCACTGTATAGCAAAGGAGAAAAGTGACATTTAAGTCCCTGGTTGTGGTTGCCTTCAAGGTCTAACTACAATCACTCAGCCTCCTGAAGATTAGCTATACTTGAAACAGACCAGTTCCTTGTCTTTTCAGTAAATTTTCTGTTTCTTTTTAAAGTAAAATAAAAGAGCCAACACAACAAATTTTCAGAATCTATAAAGCTTATCTTTATTTCCTCAAATAATGAAAACACTTTAAGGCAACACTACTAACAGTTTTGAAAACATGAAGACACTTTGGATTTTTGAAAATAATTAGAAGACTCTTCTGCATTTTCAATATCTCATCTGAATGTCTTGGGGCTATATTACCCAATAGGAAGATGGAGCCTTCATTTAAAGGTGGTTTGTGAGTGACCCTCCCTGAGTTTGCACATTTAGATGAAACGACCGAGGAAATCTCTAATACTTGTGGACTTCTTTGGCTTTTTCACACCGACTTAGCACTTCTTTCTGAATGCACATTTTCAAGGCAGTCTCAGAACAGAAACATCTGCTAAGCTGCAATTATGAGTGCTGACAGTATATCATCAGACTACACAGAAGCAGGCTCAAAAAAATACCATTTGGAGGGAAATGATGACAGCCCTAGGAACAGAATGTAATATCTGAAGGTATACTCATGCATCTTTTATGTATTCAGGTATTTGGACTGAGCTTAAGAGACTTAAGATGCTCATTAACCCTGAACAATTATTGAATTGAGTAAGAATGTTTAAAAGAACAACAAGCATATGTCATCTTTTATCTGATAGTCATGGAAGATGGATTTGCTCAATGACTCCTACTTCCAAAAATTATTATGGTCAGAATTTTGCTATGTATATAGCACTTGACATTATTTTTTACCTACCATTAAAATGAATTCCTTCTATGCTTTTAATCTATCTTCCCAGTATGTCAAAAAGTGTGCCAAAAAGATATATATATATCTTTACATGGACAGAGGAGCTGGTGGGCTACAGTCCATGGGGCTGCAAAGAGTCAGACATGACTTAGCAACTAAACAACAACAACAAATATATATTCACAGCTCTGAGGATTTTTTTTTTCATTCTGTTTCATTTCATTCCATTGATTTGCAGACCATGATTACAGTGAAGGCTTATTCTAAGGCTGAACTGTAACAGAACATGATTATTTGACACTTCACTAATTGACTGCTATTTCTTAAGAAATCTATAACACATTTGCCTGAAACTCAGTTCTTTTTCTAGAGCAAAGAACCTGATGATATGGCTTTATTTTGAAAAGCCAATTATGTAGATCCATCTATAACATTTCTCACCTTGCTTTCTCAATATCTACTTGGGAAAATAAAACCATATTTACAGGTTTGGAGCTACAAAATAATCTTACATTAATTCAGGTTCCTTAGAATGTTCTCCTAAATAAAGATTTAGGATACAGAATTTGAAGTGCAGCAGCAAGAGATTTGGAATTCAATTATTTGCTAATTGGATCCTTGAGTATTATGAAAAATAGGGATTTTGCATCATCTTTATTTCCTTTTTCTAAGACAATAATTTCAGTGAAATATCTATTTGTGAAGGTTTCATTACTTTATTTGAAGAAAGATAACATTATGCAATTCTTAAAATGGGCATCTATTCACCAGAACTATATGGAGATACTGAATCACATAATGTACTATGAAATAAAGTTACAAAAGATCTTAGACATTTAAAATATTGCATTTTAACCATAAGATAAGAATTATTTCTCTTTTCTTCTTATAATAATAGATTTCTAGTCTCAATAAACATAATAGTCCAGGTTACTGTTTTGGTTACTGAAACAGATTACTGCCCTTAACTATATACATGTGTGGTACTTTGTTTGCATTCCAGAATAATAATGAAGTTCTCAATGAAAAAAAAATGTTTTTTAAAAAGAGAAATTTCCTAAAACTTAACAGAAGAAGCTAAATGGGTCTAAGAATCTGAGTGTTGTCATGAATAGCAGGGAGTCAAAATCTCACAGTTCATTCCTAGATTTCTTCATTACTTCTGAAAAGACAATTGATAATTTGTGTACACCCATCCAGATGAAAAAACATCAGGAGTTGTGTTTGATTGAGAGCCTATGTCACAAAATGAGTTAAACTCTTTTAAATCCTAGCTTTCAAAAAAGAGAAGGGTAACAGTTGGACAAAATGATTTTTAAAACATACTATACTGAACCATATGAAATTGTTGATATACTATTACTTTCAGCCTACAAAGATAATAGATTCATATGATTCACCTTATTATTTGATTATGTGACTGGAAGAGATGACTAAAAGTCACTCATTATCTAATGATCTTACTGTAGGGATTTTTCAAAGATTTTAAGAAGAAATTTATAAAGATGCCAAGAGTCAACAACAAAATCATTTATAGAATTTATTTTGCCATTTACAGAGACAAAGTCTTAATATACTGTACTTTTCAGTGCTGAATAGATTCAAAAGAGGCTGGACATCCATCAAGAGGCAAAGAGAAGTCTGGCATGAGATATACGATGTCACTGTATAACTCTTAGGTACCTTCCAGTCATGTGACTCTGACTTTTGGGGTATAGTAACCATCCTGTCTTGGTGTACGCTACAAAGTAATTATGTGAATTACTTACTTAATGAATACTGATGCTCAAACTAGAGTAAATGAGATACTAACCTGGTGTACTATAAAATACCATGGTCAGACGCTAATGCCTTGATCTTATTTTCTAGACTACAGTAACACAAACACCTTTATCAGTCTATGGGATACTGCCTACGCAGTTCACAGTTGTCAGGGTCAGCTCATCAGTGCAGACACGAGTGAGTACCTGTGCCTCATTTGAAAGATAATAAAGAGCCAGCTAAACAAGGCCAAAGATAATCACAGATGGTCACAGCACATCCCTTCCACTCTGAGATGTACTGCTAAGATCATGCTACAAGCTCAGAAAAGAAAATTATTTCTTATTTCCTGTGCGAATATACTGAATAATGTCATCACTTCATTCTCACAGATCGGTAACCTCAACACTGAAAAGTCGATTCCCTTAACTTTTCAGTAATTTTCTTTCAACAAGATACATGAGAAGCGTTATGCCTTGAACGTATGAATGCACAAAATAAAAATACCCAGTGAGCAGGAGCGCTTATGGGGTAGGTGATAAGCTGCAAGGCACAGGGGCAGATGAGCTGGACGTAGACTGTATGAGGGGCACCTCTACCATTTTAACAGAAGAAAAGGGGCGAAGCGAGCCGGTAGGTGAGGGCGGCTTGTGTATCTTTTCCTCCAAAATGCCTTCACTGATCTACTTTTCAGATAGGTGGCCGCTGCCTATCTGGGAAGGAGTCTTTCTTCCCAGTTCCTGACAAAGTAAGGGTCCTATGGCCAGACAGCCAAGTGTTTGCTTTCAGATCCCTAGATGGCGGTGTTTGTACCAGGGAGGGGCATGTAATCCAGGGAATAGGCAGCCCACCCAGAGTGGTGACCAGCTGGCCCATGAGATTGTCTCTTAAGACTTAAAGAAAGACAGAGAGCCGGGCTTTGGGGTCTATGAGCAGAATTGACATGTAAGCCAGAAAAACCAATGAGCAAACTGCAATTGCAAATAAGCTGAAGTTTGAGTAAGCAAAGGACTTGTGATTTGAAGTCAACAGTTTGAAGTGACAGTCATGGAAGAATCGGGCTTCCCTGATGGCTCACTGGTAAAGAATCTGACTGCCAATGCAGGAGACGCAGGTTTGATTCCTGTTCAGGCAAGATTCCCTGGAGAAGGATGTGGAACCCACTCCAGTAGTCTTGCCAGGAGAACCCCACAGACAGGAGCCTGGTGGGCTATACAATCCATGGGGTCACAAAGAGTCAGACATAACCTGGTGACAGAACAACAATGGAAGAATGCCAGATTGAAAGGACTTTGGTGCTCATGATGGGGAAGACCCAGTGAACCCTCTTAATTCAGAGCACAATGAGATAACCCAGACCCAAGGTAATCTGAGCCTCATCCATCTCTTAAATTATATGTAGTCCCAGCAGGCCTCATCATGAAGGCTAGCCCTGGGTTCCAAGTAATGACCTTCCCCAGCTAAGTCTCATCTCCTTTTCCTGAATAACTAGAGCTCCTTTTGTTTTCTTTAAATTTCTCACAAAACTCACCACCGTCTACCTTGTACCACAGACATTTTAACACACATCTTAAATAGCCTAAAAGACATCAACCTCAAGAAGACACAGCTGAGGACAGCCTATCCTTGCCCACAAGAGGTACATAATAAATATTCACTGAAGAAACATCCATTTTATAAAGAAGTATTTATAACTACATTTATTCACATAAGAACATTTTTCAACCTTAAAGAAAGAAAAGCTTGAATGGCATATAAAATATAAATTTGCATATACTAGGGCATGTAATTAACCCAGTTTTTTTTTTCACTCCCACACATGGTATTTAAAGATAGTTCAGCTTATTAAATGTAGATGGATAGTCAAAGAAATTCAAAGACCATATCTTGATAACCCCATTAATGTCACAGAGAATCTATGAGTCAGTGGGTCTCTAGGATAATTGAATACTTTTTAATAGGAGTGTCACATATACTCATGTTGACATGGTGTTAGCCCTGTACTTTAGAATAAATGCCACAATGTCAAAGAGGATTTTACTATAATTTTGTTTTTCAAGCACAAGTTTTGTTTGCTGTTATTTTTTTTCCCTGTCATGATAATAGGTAACCAAAAAGCCTGATTATTTGCCCAGTCTATCAGACATCATAATATAGGATGCCAGGAATAAAACCTCCTGGCATTTCTATCTAAAATTATAATCTGTTGTATCTAAACTTATGATGATAAGTTTCTCACAAGTTATAAGACCTAATTAATATTTTAATGACACACTCAACAAGAAAATAATATGATCATTCATTATGGGGGGAAAATGAATGTATAAGACTACCAGATTCAGATAAGGATTTTAGTTTGATAACCCCATAAGGAAAAATCAGAGGGGAAAAACACATACAGCTAATAAAACATGCAGGAATTACTTTCCCATCTGCATTCTTTTAGGTTTTTCTCATCCCAAACTGTTGATGACATCATTATGGCACAGATTTCTGGCAATGGATGACATTAAGTATAAATTTGCCAAGAAAAACTGACTAAAGTACATTGTTGGCCAGTTTACAAACAATCCACAGTGTTCGCTCTTCCAACATAGAAATTGTCTTCAATTTATACTTATTAATGAAAAAACAGAATGTTAGCTAAAAACACAGTTTGGGACTAATGTTCAACAAATCTTACTAAATCCAAGCATGTTACTGCAGGTCCTTAATCAGTGTGATTAATGACTTTCAGTAAATCCACAAGCTATTTTATTTGGTCATATCATTTGACAATGACAAGAGGAATATCTCTATAGTTTATAATTTGACTTTCTTTTTACCTCCTGAATTCCATACTACTAATAGGGGGAGCTGCCTCTCAAAACTTTGTTTTTGTATCTACAGAATCTTCTAAGACTAAACTTATGTTAAAACATCTAAAAGGATGAACATTTCAACTGAAATGATTTCCTTTATCTACTGGAACAGCGTCCCTTCTGTAACTGTGTGTATCTGAGGGTGGTGAGACCAGATTATTCCTTTGTTGTATTTTTTTTTTAATTTCTTTTAAATGACAAGCAGATGCATGCTTAGTGTGATGATAAAGAACTGTCCGGTACACTCTGAAGAATAGAAAGATACATTTCCTGTTATCATTAATCTGATGCTAATTCAAAATAGAACAGACCATTCTTTACTTCTCAGCAACTAATTGTAAGTCCAGAAGTGATCTGAATGAGAAATAAATGATGTTTCCTATATTGTAAAGAGGATGAGATGGCTAGATCTTATCACCAACTCAAAGGACAGGAATTTGAGCAAACTCCAGGAGACAGTGGAGGACAGAGGAGCCTGGAATGCCTCAGAGTATAGGATCACAAAGGGTCAGACACAACTTAGATCCTGAACAGCAACAAATCTGTACCCATGGAGAGCACTTATCCCCCCTGAAAAGGCGGTGTGATCAGCGGTAAATGAGAGCATTCTAAAACACGGCAAGAGCAAGATGGGATTTCAGTTATATGACAGATGAGCCTTCCTTTTCCCTGTTGGGCACACCTGGCAGCCACATATTAACAGAGAAAGAATCACTTCTTGGGTTATTAAAAAGGACAAAATCTTCTCCAACTTTGGCTCCCCTTTGCCAAAAGTGAGGAGATTTTCTATCAGTTTAGGATAGAAAATGCCTTCTCTCTTAGCTGGAAGGCATTTTGGTACATAACCAACTATGTAACCTTTGGTACAGATCCACCTACTGTATTTCAAATAGAAACTCTGAAACTCATTTTTTTTTCTTAATTTTTAATGTCAATTTAAAAGACTGGTCCTCTACAAAATACCCAGAAAAAAGAACATGTAGAATCTTAACCATATTTTAACTTGTAATCAATCATGAAATATTAAGCTAAGAATATTTTCAGAAAAAGCATCTGAGCCATGTCCATGGGAAGGACTCCTTCCTTCCTGGCCCAGAGGTCAAGTTCTGCGCTCCCATCCTTCCGCCCCCTTACCCAGCCCTCACCTGCTTACCTCTATTCTCCAACCCTATAGCCCTTGTACATTTCTAGTTTTTGTGCTTCCCTCCAACCCACCTATAATCCCACTAATGCACCATCTACTTTTGTTTCATCACTTTGACATATTCTCAAATGAAATTTGTGGCATTCTGAAAGAATTTTCACTGTGTATTTGATCAGAGAGCTCACTGAATAGGACTGCATTTGATTCAGTTTCACCCAACTTCATTTGTGGAAAGAATGCAAGAAAGAAATGTCTGCTTTTAGACCACCAGTTATTAATTTGTTGATCACATATTACACATTAATTAATATGTGTAATTAATGTGTAATAAGTGATCACAATACAGAAAAACAAAACAGAAGAAAACAAAAACCAGAACCTGAGTCACCCGTAGTCTCATCATGGTGATGGCTAACCATTGTTACTATTTCAATAAGCTTCATTCCCTTTCGTTTCTCTGCCTACCCTAAGAGCCTTAAAAAGTATCCTGTAATCCTACTGTTTATACAAATTGACATCTATTTAATCATTTTAATAAAATTCAGTGAACAATTTCCTATTCCATGAACTGTCCTTAAAGCATAAGTTTTGCTCTTCAGATGCATGACAATAACATAATTTGAAAATATCATAATACCTTTAAGTAGTACCTATTTTCTCAGTGATTATAATCATAAATAATGCTGTGACATTGATACACAGATATTTTCTTTAGATGGCTAAGAAGTGGCTTCCAGTGAAAATACTACATTAAGGTCAATTAGTGAAATACAAACAAATCTACATCTTCCAATGATGAGACTCAATAACGACCTTATTTGTTATTTTAAAAATTATCTAGAATAAGTATAATTTCCAAGCAAATGGATGGTATAAACTTTTTTTTTAAAATAACAAAGTAGCTCACTCTAAAGGAAATAAAGTACAGATTAATTTCCAAAGTCTCACAGGCTGAAAAGTAGGAGGTAAGCTTTAATGGGGAACTGGACAGAATAATGTATTTTGGGAGAACTAATATATTCCATATTTACAAGCTGACAGAATTACATAGTTTAAACTGATCAACTGCCACTCAGCACAAGGACATGGGAATCTTTAATGCCTGATTTTTTGAAGACAGTAGTTCAATGCCCCACTGACAGCAGAGAGACATGGATGTATTGAATAATATTTAACTCAGGAAAAGACTCAGGGCTTTGGTGTATGGTAGAAGCTCAGCCAGCATGCTCGCAGGCATGAAGATGTGGTGCGTGACATAGTATATAACATTTGGAGGCTAAGAAGAACTTTGCTTAAAGTATATAAAAGCATGAATATACTTTTACTAAATGTTCAATGAAGAGAACTTGGAATTTTTGAATGAATAAAAGTAAGCATATTAAGCAATGAACATGAAATTCAAGGTACTCTCCACATATGAACAAAACTGCCTAAAAACAAGTTAATCATTAAAGAACCATGGGTAACATATCTATTCATATTATAATGCAGAAAATAGTTCCAAACTACTTGCCTTCCAAGTTCATTCTCTGACATTTTCTAGGTTTGTATTGAAAAACACATTTTACCTTTTAAGTGAAGCTCACAGATCAAGTGAAACAGTTGTGAACCTGTTTCAGTTGACAAGTAAATATTTTCCTTAGACTTCTGTAACATCTCACCTCTCATAATATACTAAAGCTGATGAAACCACTGCTAGTGCTGAAAATCTTAGAAAAATGGTAAAATGCTGTTTAACAATCTTCTCTAACAAATAATGCCCTGTTTTCCTTCTCTTTCTTATTTTTTTTCTTTAATCCGCTAACTATAATCTGACAGCAATTAGTAAAAGGCGTTAGTCTCTAAAGCCCATGGCTTAGCTCTGTAGACCAAAAATTAAAGAGTGATAGATAGAAATGACCTAAAATCTTGGTTTTCTTAGCAAGATTTCATCAGAGAAGTGAAAATTAAATACTTGAAAAAATATCACATGGAAATAAAATTCAGGTAATTATTAACCAGTTATTTTGACATATTATTATACATGTAAAATGAACTTTACACCATTTCCTACAATTTCATTCTAAAATCCTGTTCTCAAGGTATAACTCGTCATTGTTGATTTCTGTATACAGTTATAATTTGTTATAGTATCTTTAATCAAGTCCAACTGCAATTTTGACTCTTTGTCCCAAAGATAAAACCTAGAATGCCTGCAAGTCTGAGACACTGATGGAAATGAAAGGATATTGTTAGAGTTGTTAATCTAAAATAACTAGTGTATCCTGGAAAGCGAGTACAGGTACTACTGAAAGAAAAAGTGATTATGTTCAAAGACAGTTTACTATTGCTTTGAATAAAGTTCAAACTTTTAAACAGCCTTTACATTTTTAAAATGCAAAAGAAGACTAGTCAAAAAAAGTATTGGCTAAAAAAGTATTTGTGACAAAATTTTACTTTTGCAAAAATTTAGACTTCGATATATATATATATAGTATATATATAGATATATTCAGATATATATACAGTAATAGGTATACATATACATTCATATGTACATATTCTTATATGTATATTCAAAAGTCTATATATATGCATATGTATAACATGTATATAAACAATTTGTTTATTATTTACATCTTGGAAACATTGTCAATTAATTAGTGTACCTTAGTCATTGTGAATGTTTCAAAACTTATAAAAGGGTTATATCTCAACAGAGTAAGATAGTCCCAAGAGTTACATACCAGCAAATGTCATATCACTAAATGTTATATGTGTTTTGTTGATCTACTTGACAATTTCAGTGCAACTTTACAGTCTGCAATTAGAACATTCTCATAGACAGCGAAATCAGATGCCTTTTTTAAACTAGAAGCTAAAATGTAGCATAATATTTCTACAGTGTAGATGAAGGTTACATGTTGAATTTATTAGTGGATTTCTTTTGGAAAACTCAGAAACTTGTGAACTTTGAAAGGCCTGTTTATTTAAGATGAGTACCCTGTCTCGCATCATACAAAATGACTTGAGGAATCTGGACACCATTGGAATGTCCCCATTTGTCATAGCTAATATGATGGCCACATAATGGAGGTTATGTTGCCTGAATATTAGTATTTCAAGAGAATGTTCTTCAATCAAAAACAACCTATTTTAGTAAATCATTTCAGGTTGAGAATTGTACTTTCATCTGGCAAAATGTGTTGACTTTTAGGAGTCTCCTCAGGCAGTAGAAAGATATGTGTATAAGTCCTATGTCTACAAGGACCTTTTTAATTACAACTGTATGCAAGACATCAATGCTTAAACTCAGCATTTGTCCAGCAACACATTTCCTATAGAACTCTACCTGGGACTTCTGCATTTAGGTAGAATACTATTTGAAAATAATCTGTACCATATTTCACCTGTGTAACCTGAGATAAATCTGCTCTTGAAAAGTATGAAGGAAAAAGAAAGTTTCAAAGAACCTATATCACAGTGCTTATGTGAATTATTCTGACAAAACATCACAAGAGCCCTCTAGTTATTCAATGTGGCTTTACTAATCAGCTTTCTTGAAGTCAGCAATTACTTTAAAAGATTTTTAGGGAATGAAGCCTCCAACAGTCTGCCAAGGAGTACAAGCAATTATAAAATGTGCCACATAGAATAATGTTCAAGTCCAAAAAGTCAATAATAGTTTATTACATCCCTAAAGTGAATAAACTATGTATATAACCTATTCTGTAGAAATCCTTCCTTCTCATATTGCAAAGGGTTAGTATAAAGAGGATTATCTTTGTTTAAGAAAATGTTAGCATTGTCTTTTTGATCATTGACATTTACTCTATGCCTGCCCATCATTCTCTCCAAACAGATAAATCTGTTTTAATTCCAAGAATTTTCATACATCATAAAGAGGAAACGACCCAGCATTTTATATTCCTTTGGTCCTCTTTAAGTTGTTAGTTAAAATGTTTCCATTCTGGGTTGTGGAGATATGCTCCACTAAGAGGAAAGAAAGGAAAACTTATACCATTATTCTGGGCTTTTGGGAGCAGTCCAGTGAGGGTGGTACCCTCTTCTTATAAAATAAGAAAGCATAAAAAGTTCTGTAGTAGTCAGCTCTGATGCAGTAACAAAAAACCCAGAAATCCCAGAGACTAAAACAATAAAACGTATGTCTCACTCATGAACTTATTTTGTATCGATGTTTCAACTTCACTGTTGTTAATTAATGGTTTCAACTCTGCTCCACTCTCTTCTCATCTGGAGACCTAGAGTGAACAAGCTGTTCTTATTTATGGCATGCCATTCTATGGCACAGAGAAAGAGCAATAGAGATGGCTGAAACACACAATGGTTCTTAAAGCTGCTGATGGGATGTGGCACCTACCCTGTCTTCTCACTTTTTTTGGTCAAAATGAGAAGCAGACCAAATCCAAAGTCAACAAGGGTGTGGATGTCTACTGTCTCCAGAGAAACACTGCCCCTCACGTGGTAACAAGCAGGAAGATGTGATAATATTTCCTACTACACTTCCTTGTAATTAATTCTGCCACTGCAAACATGTTTTTTCTTGCAAATTCTCCAATGGACTTGAAAAGCAGGTCCAAAAAAAGGAAATGCCATTTTGGGGGAAAAAAAAAAAAAACAACTAAAATTGCTTTGTTTTGCATTCTTTATTGTTCATTTCTTCCCACCAATGTTTTTATCATTCACAGAATAAATCCCTCATTGACCTCAAAACTCAAGAATAATGTACATCTATTATTTATAAGGGGCTTACCAGGTGACTCAGTGGTAAAGAATTCACCTGCAATACAGGAGATGCATGTTCTATCCCTGTGTTGGGAAGATCTCCTGGAGAAGGAAATGGTTACACACTCCAGTATTACTGCTTGGGAAATTCTATGAACAGAGGTGCCTGGCAGGCTACAGTCCATGGGGTTGCAAAGTATTGGACACAACTGAGCACACACATATTATTTATGAATAATTGCTTTATATTTACAAGTTTCTACATTTTACTCATTAAAATCTCATATCATTCATTGACTGTTATAAACAGCCTCTATCATTGTTTGGAATTAAACAACTTTGTGGACACTATTCTAGCTTCCTATCTGCCCTCATCATAACCTAACTTCCTCGAAGCATTGCTCATCTAGCCCATCTTGGGATGGTGTTAATATGTACATTCCTGTTCGCTCTGGGTACTATAATTATGGAATGTGGAGCGAGAAATCTGGAGCTCTTGTTGAAGAAAATCAACATATTGTTAAGTAGGTAGAGCTAGTCCATAAGGAGGAATGGAGCCAGGTGAGGGGACCAGTTTGGGGAAAGGACAAGGAGCTTTTTCCTGAACCAAACTGCTCAGTCGTTTCTGACTCTCTGCCACCTCTTGGACTATAGCCTGCCAGGCTCTTCTGTCCATTGGATTCTCCAGGCAAGAATACTAGAGTGGGTTGCCACTTCCTTCTCCAGGGGATCTTCCTGACCTAGGGATCAAACCCAGGTCTCCCGCATTGCAGGCAGATTCTTTACCATCTGAGCCTCAAGGGCAGCCCTACCAGGAAGACTGCAAACCATAGACTCTGTAAAGTGCTGAAGCTCATCCACAGAAAACTGGTAACATGCGTCATTTGCAGGATGAAGCAAAAAACTGGGACTACAAAAAGATACATTCTGTTCCTTCCCAGTGATATCATAACTAAAGTAATGTGCTTAGAGTGAATCTCACCATAACTACGCCAGGAAATTCTATGCTGGGCAGATCTCACTGGGGGATTTCTATGATGCAAGACAGATTGCTACAGTTCTCAGCATGGCTCTGAGCGTGCCTTCAATGAAGAGAAATTGCACACTTGAATTAACACGCACAGAATGGCACGAGAACCTCCCCGGTCTTTTTTGGAAGGATGTGGATCTGAAACCATATCTGCAATTCATCTAATTTTTCTAGATTTTCTTTATTTTTCATACTATTTGTGATGAACTTCAGAGATCCATTCTTCACTCTGAATAAGAATTTCTACTGTAATCACCCTGGAACATCTGCAGTGACCCGAGGCTCACTATTTCATGGTGAAATTGTCTCTACCATGGGACAACTGGGGTTATAATGTGTCCACATTAGGAAAAGTCCTCAATTTCTGAGCCTATAGAAATAGAAAATCACTGACTTCTCATAAAAGAAGGATGATTCCCCAAATAAGTAATTCGAAACAGCTTCAGGTTTTATATGCAATTTAGGGGTGATAAGATGGGGCTTAAGGTAGAACTAAGTAAAAAATTCTATTATGCTAAATTCTGCTAGATTCAGATTTGTGAGATAACTCAACATTCTCTCCTGAATATATACATAGACATGTGTTTATCTTTGAATAAGTGTCATTAGCATGATGGAAAAATTCTTACTGAACTCACTATGATGTCTAGCAGCTTTTCTTAGGCCCTATGCTTTATTAATCTCATGTAGTAAAACTCTGGGTTGATCTGTGGCAGATTTTACAGTTTTGTCTATTTGAGTTTGTTCATATTCCTTCCTTTGTTTTTCTTTTACTATGGAAAGCTAAAAGCATACTATCTCATATTCCATTGCCTAAGAGTGGTCATATGTCACTGTCCTGGCCGATGACATTCAAGTAAAAGTCTGCTAAGAATTGGGGGAAAATGTTTATTTTCTGATACAGATGTTGCTCTTTCCTTCTCCCATCTTTTTCTACTAAGCTTTTTCACCTCCTTTAAACTTTTAGGAATTTGAATGTGATAGCAAGTGATGCAGCAGCTATATTGTATCCGTGAAGTAAAATATCAAGAAAATTACAGACATATTCACCAGACATCCTGGATCCAAAAAAATGTATGCCCAGACTTGGAATAGTCCGATTTCTTGTTAAGACAGAATGAAATATTAAATTACTTTAAGCCACTGTTTAGCAGGGTTTCCTGTAAATTACATATGAATGCAATCTTTAACTATTAAAGATAGTACTAAGTTATTATGGCCAAAGACTTGGCCTGACACCCATTACTATGATCCTTGGTCTTTCTCAACATTTTTTTTAAATTGAAGTATAGTTAATTTATAAGGTTGCATTAGTTTCAAATGATTCACACACACACACACACACACACACACACACATATTGTTGTTCAGTTGCTAAGTCATTTCCAACTCTTTGGACTGCAGTATGCCAAGGCTCCCTGTCCCTCACTATCTCCTGGAATTTGCCCAAGTTCATGGCCAATGACTCAGTGATGCTATGCAACTATATATATACTATTTTTCAGATTGTTTTCCCAATATAGGTTTTCACTGGATATTGAATATAGTTCCCTGTGCTATACAGCAGGGTGCTTGTCTACCTATTTTATACATAGTAGGGTGTGTACATGTTAACCCCAAACTCCAAAATTATCTTTCCATTCTCAACTTGTAAATGGTTAATTTGTCCCACCCAATTAGGCTGGGTCTTCAGCTGAGGACAGACAGGAGACAGTGCAACGGATAAAGGGACAAGTAATACCTTGTTTGGAACACCAATAATTGGATCCTGAAGTTTCTGAAAACACAGATTCCATTACAAGCATATCAAGACCAATTCCATATTCAAAGGTCTTTCAGGTCTGAAGACAGAAAGTGTACACTTCAGACCACACTTATTAATTAAAAAATTGAATTAAACTAGCAAACCAGTCTTTGCAATCCCCTGTGGTGAAGTTAGTGTTTATCAGATCATTTTTAAAAATGTAAACCAAGTAGCATGCTAAAGTTATCATCAACAAATAGTAATTTGCATCTTCATTTAAAAACTACTCTTTTACATCCAGAGGAAGCAGGGGGTGGCGAAGAAACATGTGTTTAGTAATTTGAAATTATGGGTTCTTTCAATTGCACAGTCCTAACTCTTGATTAAAGACTTCCTGGGATGCAATTCCTCTCTAATACTATATTAAAAAAAAATCAGCAGCAGCATCGGCTGAGAAATTTCAAAACATGAACTTAAAATCCTCAAAAGAATAGAAATCATATCCTGACTTCTTGTTCTTTTATTTCCTACTCTCTGCTCTTTCTTTCCATTCTTTTGTGTGGGGGGGGGAATAGGTATTGGTTAAAGACAGAAATTATCTAGCCTGCAAAAGAGATATCTGGAAAGGTTGTGAAACCTGGCTCAGAGGAAAATATGAAAACTACAATAGTCACAACATCCCATGACCTTGAACCTAAAAAGGTGATGTTTCTTCTATAAACGTCAGTCACGTCAAAGGAGCATTCTTAATTACTTCTCCATGTAAATTCACTGAGTAATCATTTTTCACAAGTGGCTGATCCCTTAAAAGACATTAAGTACAGAGTTCAACAAACAGATAGGAAAAGCTACTTGCCAAATTAGAAACTGGCAAAAAAAAGGAACTTGGCAGGCATCAGTTTTGGGAAACCTAATTCTTATGGAAAAATTTAAACATAGATTTTACTCAAGCCATCAAATGTGTCCATACTCAACAGAACCCAGAGAGCTTATTATATTTTTGTTTTCTGACTTACCTAAACTCAGAAGTAAATGTGTCCAAAGCCAATAATATTTATATCTGGATGTTTGGTGCTTAAAATATGTAAATAATTTTGTATTTAGTCAAGGCTAATTTGACATTATTGGGAAAAGGATGCTTACTTCTGATGGAGGTAAAGTTAAAGTGGTGGTGGCAGAAGGCTATGATTTTATTGTGTGCATGTCATTGTATATAGTATATATATAGTTCACACACACAAAAACACACACAACTTGGTTATTTGGGAAACATTTATTATCCTCTTACTTCATTATTACTGAGAGTCAGACACTGCAAATCTCATGACTCCATTGTCAATCCCAGTGATATCCAATGGTCCTAATGTTAAAACTTTAGACATTGATAAAAGATTCTCAAAGACATAGTGATTTCTAAGTTTTTATCTCTATGCCTACTGCAAGGGGATTACATGCTTTTAACCTTTCAGTGCCTTTTTTCTCTGTAAACTTCTCATCAAGGTAGTCAAAACAAATACTTTGGAAGCAGAGATGTTCTGTCAATTTTTAATAGGCTCACCAAATCACTTTTCAGAATCTCACCTCTTTCCCTCTTCTCAATCTCCCAATAGTCAACTACAGCAGAGTTCTGCTAGCAAGGCATAACATGATATAGAAACAGAATTGCTGATAGGCTGTGCCCAGGGAAACCCCAAAGGCCACATCCTAAGGTGAATCATCCCATTAAACTGAAACTCACTTGTATATTTCATAAATATCCTATTATATGAATATGTAAAATCAATATAAATATTTATTGAACATCTACTCTCTCATGTATTTGAAGAAGTATGCCAGACACTGCGGAGAACACACACATGGCACACTAAAAATGGTACACACCGTGGAGAACACACACATGGAAACATACATAAGAAAGCAAGGCATCACTTATATCCCTTTGCGACTGGAGATCGGTTTGAAGAGATAAAACTCATGAAAAACATAAAGTAAAATAATAACACAAGATGATTATGAAGGTACAACAATTCAGAGTCTTCAGGAAAGCCTGCTTAGAAAACATTAGATTTGGAGTCATATTTGGATGGAAAGTGTATTATTTTTTTTTATTTTTTTTTTAATTGTTTTTGCCATACAATGTCATGATATCACCATGGGTTTACATATGCTTCCCCTCCGGAACCCCCCTCCCTACTCCCTCCCCCCCCGGGAAATCTCGCTGCACCAGTCCCGAGCATCAATCCTGGGCTGGCGATTGATTAGACACATGACAATTAACATGCTTCAATGCCCTTCTCCCATC